>CM046454.1:642934-822934 GCA_025506515.1 Flaveria trinervia | reverse complement strand
TCCAGGGATGGGTGACCTCCTTGAAAAGTTTTCACCCGGGCAACCAAAAGCAAATATGTGAGCTCCTCGGGGGCAAAGCGGACAATATTATTGATGCGAAGGGTCGGGTGTTACATCAATAACATTTCAAGTTTCATTCGTGTGATACCACTACAAGAATCCGACCCTATCCTGACTAGACCAATGGCGACGACATGGTGTCCTCGCTATAGGTCACCCTATCGTGACGACATGTCGTCGCTATAGTGTGGATTTGGTTTTTGGCTACCAAAACTCTATCGCGACGACATGTCGTCGCCTTAGGTTCCACCTATCGCGACAACACAAAAGTCGTCGCCGCATTTAGTCGCCATAGGTAATTTTAACATAATTTCTATTTATTTCAGATGACATAAGAATTTTCTTTTAGCTATGGCGATGACATTTTATCGCCATAGGTAAAAACCAATTTTTTTCTTTTTTTCCTCAAAATAAATCGGCGGCAAAAATGCCCGCCTTTTCAGAAATATCTATCGCGACAACATGTCGTCGGCATAGGTAAAAACATTTTTTTTCTTTTTTCCTTCTAAATAAATTGAAGGAAACAACCTCCCCTTTTGTGAAACATCTAAGGCGACGACATGTTGTCGCTATAGGGTTTTTTTCATTTTGTTACAGTTATGCTGTCAAAATTTCATAAAAATCTTAATACCTTTTCATTTTGATTTTATAAAATTGCAGGCAAAAATTAAAAATCAATACACCCAAATGCAAATGGAGGCGGGAGAGTCGTCCGTTAATGAGATGCAATGTTTAGAGCTTGCATTAGGAGAAAGGCGTGGCCATACGAGATGTATTGGATGAAAAGTAAAAAATATATCTCATTGTGAACAATCAAAAGGGTCATCATCACATCGGAATGAAGAAATAGAAGCAATAAAGCAACAACTGCGAGAAATGCAAGAAAGGATGAATGAATTTGAAAGAAGAAAACATAATCTCAATAACGACGAAGATGACGACAATTAGGAAGTTAATTTTTTTGGGTTGTAAAAACTTAAGATATGTTTAGTTTGATACTTTTGTTTTGTTTAGTATGTAATTAATCAGAATTGTTTGATCTTCGTTTAAGTATTGGTAATATTTAGGTTTCATTTCTGCGTATCCGATATGTGTTAAATTTTAAGTAAAAAACATGAAAAAAATAACAATTAAAAAATAAATTATTTAACCAGGGACCCTATGGTGACGACATGTCGTCGCCATAGGTAAAATTAGAAAATAATTTATTAATTTAATATATTTTCCATTTTTATTATTTATTATATTAAAATATCTATGGCGACGACATGTCGTCACCATAGGGTTCCTGGTTAGATATTTTATTTTTAATTTTGAATTAAAAAACTAAAAAAATAATAGCGACGTGTCTGTAGCGACGACATGTCGTCGAGATAGGTGGCAATGACGACAATCGGCGACGACTTTTTTTGACCAATTGCGACCGAAACTATGGCTACTAACCCTATAGCGACGACATAGGCCACCTATGACGACGACATTCGTCGTCGCAATAGGGTTAAAATCTTGTAGTGTATAAGTATTAGTATCAAAAGCTTTTTCTTATATATCAATAAGCGATGCATTAAAAAGCGAAAAAGAATGCACATTACTAATTTGATACACAAAGATATCAACAATAAATTGTCCTAAATAGAAGGTTCTATAAACTATATTATTTTTTCACTAAGAAGTTACATTATATTTAAACCAATAGTCATCATAAGAACTAGATACTTACTTTCAACATTTCAATTTTTTAAGTTAGATACTCATCCATTGATACAGACAAATATATAAGCAAGGACATGCATTGGTAGATCCACATTGTAACTTTAACATCCAGTTAACTTACCATAAGAAATATAACCACTCAAGAACAAGACGAAAATCACATGCTCTATATATTCATCACCCTTCAACCAACTTTTATTCATCAAATACCATCACAACTTACAGAAACTTAAAAGATAAAATGAAACAGTCAACGGTTATCTTCATAGTTCTTCTTTTCCTCTTTTCTACTTTACATATATCCACTATTCATGCTCGTTTGAGTAATATTAAGGCAACCATGACCATCAACGGCTTTGAGAAGGGCGGGAGTGGAGGAGGACCATCATCATGTGATGGCAAATTCCATTCAGATAACACACTCGTCGTGGCATTATCCAGCCAATGGTACAATCATGGGGAAAGGTGTTCTAAGTTCATCAAGATACTTCACAAGCATCGAAGTGTAAAGGCTAAGGTTATTGACGAGTGCGACTCATCCAGAGGGTGTAAAAATAATATTGTCGATGCATCTGAAGGTGTTTGGAATGCCCTTGGGGTGCCTGAAAGTCAATGGGGTGAAGCCAAAGTTACTTGGTCGGATGCATGATCACGCTTACATGCAATAACACATATTGATTAAGGTTTTTCTTAGCTTCTTTATAATCATAGAATAAAGTGAGCAGACTATAAAAGATTCAATAATAAAGCTATTCCTTAGAAAATGTCATTTTAGAAAGGGAATAGTTAGTTCTTGCTTGAAATTTAGGATTTCATTTTCTTGATGTTGTAATAGCCACATCTAAATTATATCTTTTCATTTTATATCAACTCTGATACCACAAATGGCTACATTAGCTAATGCCACTACTGAAAACAACGATTATGACAGTGAAAACCGTCGTAAAATATTTTTGTCACAATTCTTTGCGATAGTTTTGTGATGTAACATATTTAGGACGAAACATTGGAATTACAGATAAATCATATATGCAACAAGCTTTTTGAGATCAAAGTTTTAGTTGTAATAAGTCGCTAAAAGTTTCTTGAAAACTTGAAACATTCATATGGTTTTGGTTGTTTTCTGGTTATTTTTACATGCTTAAGTATATCCAATATCACATAAACATAAAAATAAAAATCGAACGAACTTTTTTACAAAACTCATTCATGTTATAGGAATCATCAACGTTCATATAATAAAATGACTATTGGGATTTGAATCACCACAAATTGTAACAAATGTTCATAGCTTTTTTTTCCAGTGTAACCAGTATATCCTTGAAAGTACGTATAATCCCTAAAATAAAATCTAGACCAAGTGAGACCGTTATGATCACAAAAATACAACCAATATTCATCGCATCTTCTCAGTATTCGTTGAAACGTATTCCCCATTCCCACATATTCAACCTTTGCCTTCAAATGAACATTTAGACCGTTTATCGTTCAGAAAATTAGACATCATAACCTCATGCAAGTCGATGATACGTTGAGTCATAGTTGTTCATAAACCATTGGAATATGGCTCGTGCATTTGTCGAACCAAAAGTTAAGAAATCATCTCTTTGGTGTGTTCTAAAAGTAGTTTTGTGGATGTCCTCATATGATATAGCCATCAAATTCTTGCAAGGGCTTATTCAATTCGAAACTGGAAATCTTGTTCAGCATCTACAAGATTATGAGGTTAGTGATGGAAGTTAATTGTCACTTTCTCATGTCACTTTAATTCTCCATGCATGGTGAACAATATACTGTGCTCGTGCCACAATCTTTTCCATGGAACACAAGCTTTTGCTTGTTGGGTTAATCGGTTTTGTTCATGGGTCACGGGTCAAAGGGTTAACGGGTCATCAATTGTCTACACATTAATGTGATTTAGTCAATAGTTTGACCGAGTAATACGGAGAATACGTGGGAAACATGAGGACTAACTAAGAGTGCAGATCATGGGTTTTGGTGGATTAATTTAGCATGTGTTTTTTTTTGTTTTATCATTATAAATAGGAGTAGCATTATGTTTTCTTTAAACTCTCCGTAATCTTTGGTTTTCAAGACTAGTAAACTACCACATACATAAAATTGTTTCATATTTTGTGTTTAGTGTGTGTATCTAAGGGGCCTGAACCAACAATGCTATTTGTTTCCGATCAATTTTAATTCAAAATCTAATGTCAACTGCAAACTTCATAGTTTGCAATTTGAAGTTCCAAACAATATCTTTACACGTCTGCAACCACTGATTGAATACCAAAAACAATAATATATGTGATAATTAACGGAATAATCGACATATCAGCTTACCCTTATTGAAAAAAATTGTTCATTTTTATGCCAGAGTGTTTATGTAGGAATTTGGGTGTTTGATCTTGCATTAACTTTCATACTGAACAATATATATGTGATTATCATGGTTTATTATAATAATAGTTGTAATCATTTAGGGAACTAGAGAGAATCTTCATACTAAATGTATGCTTGCATTATCTTTCAAATGATGGGTACATTGTTGGGTTGATTTTGATGGCTGTACGGGTCATATGTTTTTATTAGTTTGTTTTATTTAGAAGTTGAATAAAACTAAAAAGTTAAGTAGGTTGAGTTTGACCAATTCTTGTGGTGGTTTACGTTTGAAGTAGTGGCACATGGGTAAAAGAATTAGTCACCCTTGACCAATTCTTTTGGTGATATGTGATTATGTAGTAGTTTAATTTCTCACGTTGTATGTTTGTACGTAAGTCTATATAGACTTAACTCCTATAATAATGACAGGTAATAATAGCAAATTTTGTTTTCACTTTTTGTACTTTCTCTTTTGTTTCTTTTCTTCTTGTGACCTACACAAAACAAATTCAAGTTTCATTTGTAAATATTAAAGGTCTGATTCAACATACATAGGGGGTATTTAAAGGTGATGAAGTTGCAAAGGCAGCTAATTAACTACAACCAATCGTCATATGTAACTAACTTACCTATACTCACAATAACTATACAATTATGTCACACTTACCTTAGTTTAAGTTTATATATTATTTTCACAGTTAATTTATTCCTAGTGGCTATGGTAACTTTCAGTTTAATAGAACCTACAATATATTATCATTGTAGAAAAAGAAGGTATACCAGTCAATATGCATAAGCAGTGAAATTTGAGGGTCTTAAAATGTTGTTACATGACATTCTTGATTCTCTTGGCTCATGATTTGGTCTCCTTTAATTCCATGATTTCAATTAAGAACTCACTTGCTTATTTTTGCACTTATATATGGTGTTGGTAAAACCTCTCGATGAATAAAAAACATTCTCCTCGTGCCCTTTTTCCCATCAAGTTATTTGCTAGTTCAACGCTCGTTGTCACTAGGGCAATGCGAATTACATCAATGGTGTTACTTGCTTTAGGGAGCATAATAATTACAATTTCGAAGCATTACTCATGGGTGTAGTACCTGTGCTTGCTCTCGTTTACTACTATGTATTGGACATCATGTCCTTTGTGTTAACTTCCACTTCTTGATCCTGTATTGAATGTCCCCCAAGAGTTGAAATGGTTTGATCTTACAGTCTTGAAAGAGAATAAGTATCACACAACGTTCCTTTGGTTTAAATATTCAAGCATAACATTGAGTCCCTGGTTTAATTAAGGCTGCTTGTAAAAACAAACTTATCTTGCACATTGTTTGCAAACAGTTGCATTATTAATTAGTAACAAAATAAAAATAAAGTGACACATACTTCTGGTAATCGTCTAAGGTAATTCTGAAATAGACATTCTACGATTCATCATGTAGATTCTCCGTCTTGTTAATTTTTGGTCTTGAATCATGATTTTGGTTTCGTTAGGATTTTCAGGTTATATTCGAGTATTATTATGTACCTTTCTTCGGTTATATTATATATAATAGGTTAGATACTTGTGTGTACCTGAGTTTAAATACAAAAGTATATAATAGATTTTATATATATGTGTATAATCTAATATATGTTATAATAGCATATCAATGAAATTATTATAGATAACAAATATATTTAAGTTATAAACAATAGTATATATAAAAAAGATTTTATTATTGATAAATATCCATAAACCTCGTTATATACCTTTCTAAATATTTTATTTTTAGTAATTAAAAATCTCATGTCCATACATCAAATGATCCATTATATAACAATAAACACAACCATTTTAATCGCTTATTTGCTGCATCTAACGAAGATTTGTTAAAAATCCGCTTTGGGACAAGAAAAAGAACAGCTCAAGTACTGGTGGCAAAGACCCGAACAAATTGAATAAAGAAAATATTAAATTAAATGTTACTTAATTGAAATAAGTTTATAATGACTTGACGTTATATTATTTGATTTTATGACAACGAGTTTTATGTCATTCTAGAAGGTCAACACAATGAGAATCCTTTAAGCCGTTTATCCATATAAATACAAACGTTTTTACCAAAGATTAGTAGTTTATTGTTCGTTTCTTCTTGTATATATCATTAGTTTTAAATATATGTTGCACTAATTAAGAGATGCTACTTATAAACCAAAAAGGTGATACATCAAGGAGAATAAACTCTACAAAATTTTAGAAATGTTAATACATTGATATATCAATAAATCGCTAAATACAAAGTTGTAACTTTAAAATGGTTGTTTATAGTCGATCCCGTCTACCCCATGATTAGTAACATAGAGTATTTCGATTTCCTCATCAAGAATTGTAGCCATAACAAAATATCATAAATCATAACTTCATTACTATATATTGTACGTGTAAATAGTAACTTGGTTGACTTTAAGTGTGACACATGATGCCTTTTGGTTTGTTTCATTTTAACATTTAGATCATCATCAATGATGAAATAAAAAAATCAAAAACATATTTAGTCAGCAGATACATAAAAAAATCACTTATTGTTTAAAAACACAAAAACCTTTTTCAATAGTAAAACTTAGAATCATTTAAAAACATTGACACATCATTAACATCTTTTACATTTATTTTTAATTATCAATCTTATATATTAATATATAATATAACATATTTATATGTCTTTTGTTGAATGAAAATTTTAAAACTTTAAAATTTTAAAATATAAAAGTTAAATAAATTAAGAGGGAAGTTTTAAAATTTTAAAATTAGACATTTAAAATTAAAATTTTAAAATTTAATAAATAATAATTTATTGTAAAAAATTAAAAATTAAATTTACTGTTTAGACACATGAGCATTGTTCATGTGCATTGTTCAGGTGCATGAGCACTGTTTCTGTAACACCCGGCCCCTCGCATCAACAATATTGTCCGCTTTGCCCACGAGGAGCTCACAGATTTGCTTTTGGTTGCCCGGGTGAAAACTTCCCAGGGAGTTTACCCATCCCTGGATTGCTCCCACCTGAGCACGCTTAACTGTGGAGTTCTCCTCTCATCCACAACTAATACGTCCAAAACGCGTTGTTGATATTAAAGGCCAAACATTTCTTATGAACCAGGAGTCTCTCCTGTCCACGACCGATGTGGGATATGTGTAAGGTGTCACAAGCTCCCCCTGTTTGGACTCATCATCCTCGATGAGCCCGAGAAGTCACCATCCTTGGTGAGGTATGTCCCACATCCCGAACGGCACAAGAGTGGCTCTGATACCATTCTGTAACACCCGGCCCCTCGCATCAACAATATTGTCCGTTTTGCCCATGAGAAGCTCACGGATTTGCTTTTGGTTGCCCAGGTGCAAACTTCCCAGGGAGTTCACCCATCCCTCGATTGCTCCTACCTGAGCACGCTTAACTGTGGAGTTCTCCTCTCATCCACAACCAATACGTCCAAAACACGTTGTTAATGTTAAAAGGACAAACATTCCTTATGAACCAGGAATCTCTCCTGTTCACGGCCGATGTGGGATATGTGTAGGGTGTCACAAGGATGTGACAACTCGTATTTTCAGGTTATAATCAAACCTGCCTTATAACTTTAGTAATTAATCAATTATTGGATTTCATTAAAAGATTTTTTTATTATTAACTATTATTAATAAAAGTTGTTGAATGAAAGTAATAACTCTAAATATCATTAGGCTAACTTGGAGGACCTAATGTGCAAGCTTAGGAGACTTAAGGGGACCATTGTGAAACTTGTACCTAGTGGCAAATCTATAATAATAACCGACTCTCCTGTCCTCTCGGCACCTTCATTCAACCCTAAGTTCATCTCTTTCAACAACAGCCTCCCTTCTCCTCATCGCAACTTCTTCTTAACCTTGGTCGGCTAGTGTGATTTCGACGACTCCTGTGGTGAATCGGGACTGTCCGTCTATCCATACATTCTTGATCGGTATGTTTTCTAACCCCGTGTAATCGGCTTTGTTCTCGGTTCTAGACTCGGTGACGATTATGGGTAACGGGTTCGACTTGGGTTAGTATGGTTACGGTGGTGCGCATGGGTGGCGTGACTCAAACCAAACCAATCCTTCGGTCTTCGTTGATGTTCGATGGTGATTTCTTTTCGTATTGGTATATGCTTCAATGTGTAAATATATGTGTGTTATATACGTATGCGTATGTGTTCTGTTGCTGCGTTACGGGTGTGTGTATGAATCTGCGAATCATGGGTGCTTCATATGTGAAACATGCATCGTGTATGTGTTATGTAGCCTGCGACGTATACGTTGGTCGATTGTATGTATGGTCGATCATGTTTGGGCAGTATGTGTTTTCTGCGTTTGTAGATATATATATATATATATTATATATATATATATATATATATATATATATATATATATATATATATATATAGTGTCTTTATATATATATATGTGTTCATTCATGGGAGCGTTGGAGTGGGCACATGAAGGGGAGTAAGTTTGGGCGCTTGGGGTATTAGTAGATGCATGAAGTGTGCTTCTGAATGTGTGCCCTTGTTTGCTTTCTGAGATTTGAAGGTGTTACTGTGTGTATGCTGTAGATATATATAGTGCGTGTTTTGTATATATGTTATTGCAAGGTGGTTATGGATGCATGTATGTATGTTGAATGGAGAGGGATGTTATTTTTGTTATTATATAAAGAAAGATGGGTTGACTGGATTGTCTTTGCAAGAATTGGCAGGAAGGGTTTTGGTGGTGATGTCGAATGGAATCTTGCAAGGGTACAGTTGGATTGTTGAAATTACATAAATAGGGTATTATTAATATAAAGGTCTATGTATGATATATGTGTGTACTTGAGTATATTTAAAATTTTATTACGTGTGCTCTAGTTTGTGGGTTATGTATTACTAAACGTATGAGTTCTATTATTAAATGTCATATAGTTAATTATATATTAAAAGAGTACTTTTATATTAATCCGGGCTATAAGCGAATAGTTGGTTTTATGCTTGTAAGAGTTTGTATATGTTTGTGGTTGATTGTACGTGGGAAACCTATTGATAACCGATACCGTAACCGAGCCATGAAACGCGAAGCCGTACCTTCCTTATATTTATATTCGACAATTAATATTAATAGTGTAAATTAATATTAATTCAGGTTAATCGGAGACCCGAATCTTTTGTGTTACATTACTTAGTTGCAACGCACTCGAGGTGAGTCTTCACGGCCCCTATTTTACATTACTTTGTTTTTGGGGGAGAAAACATGCAAACTTTATTTACAAATGGTTTCTAGTATTATTGTTTATCGCTTGTTACGTTAGTGCAAACATACTTAAAAGTCTTTACATTCTCGAACCGTTAGTAATGTGTAGCGAGGTAATTCTGAGTAGTACTACTGGGTTTGACAAACCCCGCCCGGGCTAGTCACGCTAGCTTGATTGGAGGTCAAACGGGTGCGTTATTGGCCTAACATTTGTCACTGTCTGGGTTAGACGTGACGGGAAGGCAACAAACTTACAAACAGTCAGCTTCGGTTTGAAACGCTAACTAACTTGATTATAGGCTAGCTACCTATCGATATGCTTTAATTACTTTACCATTCGAACAGTTACAAACATTTTTATCTGTTATTAAACCTGTGAACTCACCAACTTTATGTTGACACACTTTAGCATGTTTTCTCAGGTCATCAAACTCTCTCGGTTTACAAGCCACAGATTCCTTGTATGAACATCCCCGTCTAGCATTCCTAACCCCAGTCTCATTAACAATTCCAGCTTCGTTACCGGCTGTACCACCATTTCCGGTCTCCTGATTGCTTTCGTTCCCAGTCGGGTTCCCGTTATCCTTATTATCATTGCCACCATCCCCGTGGAGGTGAGAATTCTGAAGAGCATCGCTCACTTGGGCCACGATAGTCGAAATCAATGCGGCCAGCTGTTGAGCGATTAAGGCTGCCATATCAGCGTTTCCTGTTCCCGGAGTGACATTGGTAGGACCATCACTTGTTCTCGATGCTCTACCTCTTCCTCTGCCTCTTCCCCTCGGGGCTTCACTTCTGCCACTGTTGCTGCGGGTAACTCTTCGAGGCGGCATGTTCTAATCATAAGAATAGTAAACGCATAAGTTTTAACCATTGCAGGGCACATTATCCATGTCACATTAAGGTCTAACTTTCCGGGTTCTTGCCATACTTATGGTTGTCACACATCGCTTACAAATCATGAAATTCTCACACCATGTATAAGTAATGTCCAAACACTAGTCCATCATAATAATGACATATCCATGCATGAAATCAAGTTTAGTCTAGCGGAGGTTGCCTATTTCCTCCTCTCTCGAGGTCTCAGACATAACCTCCTCAGGGTTAATCTCAATGTCCAAGGTCAAGCGCAGTAGTATGATCTGGGATGATCTCTTCGGGTTTAATACCCGGATTTGATAAAACAACTCGGCGCGTAGGGGGAACGGAAGATCCAATAGGGCATCCCATAAAGAGTGAGCATAAAGGCTCCCTCACAGGGTGAAAGATTACGAAACAAATAGATAAACGAACAAGTAATAAGGAACACGTATGAGATATAAAATGCACACAACTCTGGCATGAAAATCTACATGAAGGTTCCTAGGTTATAGTCTAGGTCAAGTGTATTGCCTAATTCTCTATAACCAATGGCTCTGATACCAGTCTGTCACACCCCCGCTAAGAGCGGAAACACGGAGATGTAACGAGACGGGAATCGTCATAACACATGGTAAGCGATAGAGATGCAATAATAATAATGATGACAAGCGTGTCATGAGGACACCCGACAACAAGGGGACTTGTGTCGTGTTTAGTCAGTGTTCACGACAACATAGCCATAAGCATAAACATGATATAAGATAAACATAGATAATAACATTGTATGCAATTCCAACAACCCGGGAACAAGTTACAAAGTGTAATGTTGTTTGAAACAGATACAACAATTGTTTTCAAAATGGCAAGTTTAGCCCGAAAATGCATCCTAGGGTCTCCACTAAGGCAGCACACCTAGAACCTCAGCTAGCATGATCACCTGAAAAGATATGCTCAAAATGGTCAACAAAACTGTTGGTGAGCTCGCAGGTTTAAAAGTAAATAAGTATTGATGCTGTATAAAGTTGTTGCAGAATACCATGCATACAGTTATAAGTAAGCAAAATCACATGACACGAGCTTTACAACCAAACCTAACGACGTACACAAAGAATCTTGTCAGAATATGTTCACCCAAGGCCCGTTCCTGGCTTCTGTTGGTACTAACTAGTATACCAACACGAGGGTGGGTGTGTCAACCAAAGTAGTACTACCAATACCTATCCGTCGGTTCCCACACTGGAATTAAATGGTTATAAGAAAGAACCACAAAGCAGACTCAAGCATGTATCAGATAAGTACCCACAAAACAGTAGCACGTTGATTCCAAGTATGTAAATTGTATGTATGTTGTACAGCATGAAAACGGGTGAACATACTTTTCCCCCAAGTTTGTAAATGATTGTAAAGTAGTATAAGCATAAAAAGGGGCCACGAAACTCACATGTTAAGTGGTAAGTATGAATGATCAAGATTCCCAACAGTTGAATGCAATGAATAGTCAAACACCTATTGACAGTTATGTTAAGCATTAATGACGTGTATAAAGCATATAGTAATGTTTGGTCGGCTCGGGTTGTATCGGTTCGGTCGTGGGTAACACACACACAAGCGGACACAAGTATCAGATCTTATGTAGATCCAAGTACTAAGAGTAGTCGTCATTGCTTATGACATCCGTATAAAGATTTCATTGTTATGAAAGATAGCACTTGTTAAGTATTTGTAGTTCCAAATGGGTTGTCGATAATTGTAAAATGTTAGGTTGATTTCAATTGAAATAGTATGTGCATGTTGATAGCGTTGACTTGAATCTTTGTGGTCAAGCAATGACACTTTTACTGATGTTACCTTATCATCATTAGACGCTCAGGAAGGAAATTCACACTCAAACATCATCAGTCACACAACAGGACCAGACGCTCGACTCAACACTCCATTCGTACGAATCAACCATCAATCGTACAAATCAGCTTCATTGGCATGATTGAACCTTCATTCGTACGACTGGCATTCAGTCGTACCACACAACACCCAATCACACGACTTAACCTCCATACGCACGAATCAACCTTCATTCGTATGAATCAGCTTCATTCGTACGACTAAACCTTCATTCGTACGATTGGCCTTCAGTCGTGCGATACAGGCACAGTCGCATGCATTCATTCAACCACATTGACTTAATCGCACACACACTCATCCTCATTGACTCAATCGCACACACACTCAATCGATCGCACAACTCAGTCGCATGGCATTCCTAGTCGCACGATTCAGTCGCCCGAAAGACACAGTCGCATGACTCATTCGCACGGCTCACCCAGTCGCACGGCTCAGTCGCATGACAGACCCAGTCGCCTGAACTGTAGGTTTGTGACTGCTGAAGTGCAGAGCAGCATTCGGCTGCCCTAAGCACGGGTTTTATACAACAAGGACTTCCAGAATCACACAACAACACACACGAACAAGAAGCACACGCAGAAAGTCATCACACACCCACACGACCTCTTGTGTTCGAGTTGACCCGAACACCCGAAACCCTAGCGGGTGCGATACCATTTGGGTAATTGTAGATCGCTTGACGAAATCCGCACACTTCCTACCAATTAGAGAGACTGATAGAATGGAGAAGTTAACTCGTATCTACCTAAGGGAAATAGTCTCTCAACATGGTGTGCCAATTTCTATCATCTCCGATCGTGACGCTCGATTTACTTCTCACTTCTGGCAATCTTTGCAACGATTATTGGGAACACGACTAGATATGAGTACTGCATATCATCCTCAAACTAATGGTCAGAGTGAGCGTACAATACAAACACTAGAAGATATGTTACGTGCTTGGGTAATTGACTTTGGCAACCATTGGGAAACTCATTTACCGTTGGTTGAGTTTTCTTACAATAACAGCTATCATACATCGATCAAAGCTGCACCGTTTGAAGCATTGTATGGATGTAAGTGTCGATCACCTATTTGTTGGGCAGAAGTTGGAGAAAGCCAACTTACCGGTCCTGAACTTGTGCATGAAACAACTGAGAAGATAGTGCAAATTCGTAATCGCATGGCAGCAGCACGTGACCAACAAAAGAGTTATGCAGATAAACGGTGCAAACCGTTGGAATTTCAAATTGGTGATAAGGTACTTTTGAAAGTGTCACCTTGGGGAGGCGTAGTTCCTTTCGGGAAATGTGGAAAGCTAAACCCATGCTACGTTGGACCTTTTGAGATTGTCAAAAGAATTGGCCCGGTAGCCTACCAGTTGAACCTACCAGAAGAGCTTAGCGGAATACACAATGTGTTCCATGTTTCGAACCTGAGGAAATGCCTTACAGAGGAGACTCTTGTCGTTCCATTAGATGAAATATATGTGGATGAACAACTACATTTCATTGAGGAACCGGTGGAAGTTATGGACCGAGAGGTCAAAACCCTCAAGCATAGTCGTATTCCTATCGTCAAAGTCCGTTGGAACTCAAAGCGTGGACCGGAGTTTACCTGGGAATGCGAGGATCAAATGAAGAAGAAGTACCCACAACTGTTCAAAGATTAGACATCTACTTCCTAAGGTATCATTTTTTTCAAGATATCATTTCCAAAAATTTCGAGACGAAATTCCCTTCAACAAGGGGATGATGTCGCAACTCTCGTGAAACCTCACATCTCTTTGTTTATTTCTTTGATTTGGGTTCCTACGCAAGCTTCTGAATCACCCTTACATAGTTGTTGTTAAACCTTACGTTATGCATTAACTCGAC
The DNA here is from genome assembly GCA_025506515.1 of Flaveria trinervia. Classification (NCBI taxonomy): domain Eukaryota; kingdom Viridiplantae; phylum Streptophyta; class Magnoliopsida; order Asterales; family Asteraceae; genus Flaveria; species Flaveria trinervia. The sequence continues at coordinate 808,870 of CM046454.1, read as the reverse complement.
GTTCTAATTTTCAGGACGAAAATTCCTTCAACAAGGGGATGATGTGACAACTCGTATTTTCAGGTTATAATCTAACCTGCCTTATAACTTTAATAATTAATCAATTATCAGATTTCATTAAAATATTTTTTTTATTATTAACTATTAGTAATAAAAGTTGTTGAATGAAAGTAATAACTCCAAATATCATTACGCTAACTTGGAGGACCTAAAGTGCAAGCTTAGGAGACTTGAGGGGACCATTGTGAAACTTGTACCTAGTGGCAAATCTATAATAATAACCGACTCTCCTATCCTCTCGGAACCTTCATTCAAACCTAAGTTCATCTCTTTCAACGGCAACCTCCCTTCTCGTCATCGCAACTTCTTCTTAACCTTGGTCGGCTAGTGTGATTTCGACAACTCCTGTGGTGAATCGGGACTGTCCGTCTATCCATACGTTCTTGATCGGTATGTTTTCTAACCCCGTGTAATCGGCTTTGTTCTCGGTTCTAGACTCGGTGACGGTTATGGGTAACGGGTTCGACTTGGGTTAGTATGGTTACGGTGGTGCGCATGGGTGGCGTGACTCGAACCGAACCAATCCTTCGGTCTTCGTTGATGTTCGATGGTGATTTCTTTTCGTATTGGGTGTATGCTTTAATGTGTAAATATATGTGTGTTATATACGTATGCGTATGTGTTCTGTTGTTGCGTTACAGGTGTGTGTATGAATCTGCGAATCATGGGTGCTTCATATGTGAAACGTGCATCGTGTATGTGTTATGTAGCCTGCGACGTATACGTTGGTCGTTTGTATGTATGGTCGATCATGTTTGGGCAGTATGTGTTTTCTGCATTTGTAGATATATATATATACAGTGTGACTTTATATATATGTGTTCATTCATGGGAGCCTTGGAGTGGGTGCATGAAGGAGAGTAAGTTTGGGCGCTTGGGGTATTAGTAGATGCATGAAGTGTGCTTCTGAATGTGTGCCCTTGTTTGTTTTCTGAGATTTGAAGGTGTTAGTGTGTGTATGCTGTAGATATATATAGTGCGTGTCTTGTATATATGTTATTGCAAGGTGGTTATGGATGCATGTATGTATGTTGAATGGAGAGGCATGTTATTTTGTTATTATATAAAGAAAGATGGGTTGACTGGATTGTCTTTGCAAGAATTGGCAGGAAGGGTTTTGGTGGTGATGTCGAATGGAATCTTGCAAGGGTACAGTCGGATTGTTGAAATTACATAAATAGGGTATTATTAATATAAAGGTCTATGTATGATATATGTGTGTACTTGAGTATATTTAAAATTTTATTACGTGTGCTCTAGTTTGTGGGTTATGTATTACTAAACGTATGAGTTCTATTATTAAATATCATATAGTTAATTATATATTAAAAGAGTACTTTTATATATAATCCGGGCTATAAGCGAATAGTTGGTTTTATGCTTGTAAGAGTTTGTATATGTTTGTGGTTGGTTGTACGTGGGAAACCTATTGATAACCGATACTGTAACCGAGCCATGAAACGCGAAACCGTACCTTTCTTATATTTATATTCGACAATTAATATTAATAGTGTAAATTAATATTAATTCAGGTTAATCGGAGACCCGAATCTTTTGTGTTACATTACTTAGTTGCAACGCACTTGAGGTGAGACTCCACGGCCCCTATTTTACATTACTTTGTTTTTGGGGGAGAAAACATGCAAACTTTATTTACAAATGGTTTCTAGTATTATTGTGTATCACTTGTTACGTTAGTGCAAACATACTTAAAAGTCCTTACATTCTCGAACCGTTAGTAATGTGTAGCGAGGTAGTTCTGAGTAGTACTACTGGGTTTGACAAACCCCGCCCAGGCTAGTCGCGCTAGCTTGATTGGAGGTCAAACGGGTGCGTTATTGACCTAACATTTGTCACTGTCTGGGTTAGACGTGACGGGAAGGCAACAAACTTACAAATAGTCAGCTTCGGTTTGAAACGCTAACTAACTTGATTATAGGCTAGCTACCTATCGATATGCTTTAATTACTTTACCATTCGAACAGTTACAAACATTTTTATCTGTTATTAAACCTGTGAACTTACCAAATTTATGTTGACACACTTTAGCATGTTTTCTCAGGTCACAGGAACGGTTAAGCTCATGTTGCACAATTAGGGAACGCACTCTGGACATGCATCATCAAACTCATTTATTTTGCTTTGAACATTTTATTTGGCATAGTACTTTGGGAACTTTTAGTATTGGTTTACATTTGTCTTTACGCTTCCGCACTGATATTTATTTCGTTTATGACTACTCTGATTTAAAGTTCAAACGTTTATTTAAATTGATATAGTGTCGTTTGATATGACCGTGTCACACCCCAACCTTGACGGCGGAAACATCGAGGAGTGAGAGTTAAGATCGTTCATAGCCACATAACGCTATTATTAAATCCAAAAATATTATTCATAAGTTACAAAGGTAATATTACAAACATAAGTCTCAAATAAAGAAAACATAACAAGCTTATTTATTTATTTAACTAGGTCCTTTCCTAGGTGTGAACAACTTCGAAAAAGGCGATCAAGCTTGAGTATTTCCTGAAACATGTTAAAAATAAAAGATCAACAATAATGTTGGTGAGATTTTCATAGTTTTCAATACATAAGTATATAAAAGATGACAATTCATGTTGTAAGTTAGAGAACAAAGTAAACTAGGGATGTAAGATAGAATGCATAATCAAACCTCGACAAAGTTTTACAAGTCTCAAACGTTTACAAGTATATATGTAACATCTCGTATTTTTTTTGTTGTTAACTAAAAGTTAACTTCGTTTACTCTTACAAGGGTTATTTTTGTCAATTTTGAAACTCATGTGTTGATTGTGCTTATTCATTATTGTCATTAAGTTAAAAATATAAATATAAAAAAAATAAAATAAATAATAATGTTAATATTAATAAAAGTGACAATAATAATAAATAATAATATAATAATATTTGTAATAATAATAGAATAATAATAACAACAATAATGTTAATAATAATAATAAATAATTAAATAAAATTTTAAGTTAACAATGTTTAAAACCTTAAGTAGTTAAGATTAGGGGGTCTTAATGTCAATTTATAAACTTCATATTGAAGTTTCTGCTTAAAATAAAAGAAACTTAAATTTGAGGGACCAAATGTGTAATTAACCAAAACCCGCCCCCCTTACCCCGTATTTCCGGCGGGGACTCCGGCCACCCTCCGGCCGAAGTCCGGCGAGTTTAAAACCCCCAAATCCTTCGTTTTTGTAATCCAAAAACCGTCCCAAAACCTCCTGGAACCGACCACGAACTTGAATGCAACTTGTAATCGAGTTAAAGCATCGGTTACAAAGCTCAATCGAGAGTGTAACCGAAGCTTTAAACACCATAGCCGTTTGGGCGTTTAATCTTAATAATAATCTAATTAAACTAACCTAAGTAATCATCTAAGTAATCCTAAGTATTCAAAACTCTCAATTTCACCTGATAAACTCATTTCCTTGACATTCGAATCATCATCCACGTCGCGACCTGCTACATAGTGAACTTCAACTTTCGTTCGATTATAACCAAAATTGGGTGAGGGCTTTTACTTAACAGCATCATTGGAAACTTCTGTCGCGACGAATTGTGTTTAATCATCATTATCTTCTCGAACCGGATTTACCATAGTCATGATTGTTCTTCATCTTGTTTTCATCGATTTAAACTTCAAACCAGGTAATTAATTGTACCAATACACTCGGTTTTACTTAGGGATCAAAAGCCCTAAGGTGGATTCCATTACCATTCGTGATTCGGTGTTCAATTTGATCAATCGATTCTAGGGTTCTTATGAAATTGGGGGTTTTGTTTATATGGGTTTTTAATGTTTTAAAACCAAGATCTACCGTGTCTGGATGCCTTGGTTCACTGGTTAAATGCTCTCATCACCACTTAGAGGTCCCGGGTTCGAACCCGGGCACCCTCAAACATTTTTAAGGCTTTTCAGCCCTTAAATAAATTATAGAAAATTTTTAATAAATATAAAAAGGGTTTTTGTAAACTCTAAATATTTTTCAAAGACATCAAATTATTTTCTATAATTTTTCTAAAGTTAATTAATTAATTCTTTTTTTTAATAAAGAATTTTAACAAAGGATGTTCTTGGATAATTTCTAAAAAAATGGACTTTGAATGATAAATTAATAAATTATTATTGGTCCAAATATTACTATTAAGTTATTATCGTTAAAATCTTGATTATTTCAAATATTTATTCAAGTTTATATTTAAACTTCACTAGTTATTATCGATGATTTAATGTTATTTTTTTTATATAATAATTTACACAAATGGTATATTTCTTTGTATATTTTTTGACGACTACAAAGATCCCCAAACTCCACTCGAAATCTTAAATCTCGTTAAATCAATAATTCAATTATTAAACTTAAATCTTGTAATTATATATATTTAGGTGTCTTGTGACGATACATCTTGGAGCGACGCTTGTTATTATTCTTATAATCGCCATTATATATTTATTGTCAAGTGAGTTTTCCTTGCCCCATTTTATTTTATTTCACACTACTTTGGGGTGAAACATGATTATCTATACATTGTACACTTATTAACGTTTGAGACTTGTAAGCACATGCAATTCATCTTATTATTATGTCATGGTTATTTGTGTATTGTAAGTGTTTATATGAGATACATAGTTTGTTTACAATCATTAACTATTGCTAGCCTGGCAACGTCTTAGATCTTTGGGCCTGACAAGCCTATTTGGTGCTAAAGTCGATGTATTGCCGACTCCTAGGAGCCGTATGCTTGTGCACTAGGGAACCAAATACACTTAGCCAATCTTTTATACTTGTAATCAAGTCGAGGTTTGATTGTAACGTATGTGTTCTATAACCTTACTAGCTTATAACCTATGACATGAATTGCTACTCGTAACCTTTTTCTTATTATGTATGAAAACCTTGGAAACTCACCAACTATTTTTAGTTGACTCTTATTTTTATCATGTTTCAGGAAATTTCCAAATTTAAAGTGGACTTTTGAAGCTTGGAAATAAAACTAGGACTTGGACCTAGTTAAATAAATAAATGTTATGCTACGTTTTGTTTTATTTGGGATTATTTCATGTTTTGAGACTTATGTTTGTAATGACTTTTGAAACTTATAATTTTAATAATTACACTTAAATATAGCGTTATGTGGCTGTGAACAATCTTAACCTCACATCTCGACGATTCCGCCGTCAAGGTTGGGGTGTGACAATATACGATTAGTTAAGTGTACTTGGATTAACCAAGCAGGCTTGTCTGGCCCATAGATCTATGACTTCGCTAGGCTAGCAATAGTTAATGATTGTACATATATTCGACATTACATGGTAGCTACAAAGTTCAACTAACTACAACATATAGGTGAAATGCCATAAGTTTACAAGAATCAAACATGTTTACAAGTGCAAAGTTATAAGTAATATGTTTCACCCCAAAAGTGTACAAATATAAAAAGGGGTATAGAAATACTCACTTGATATATACAAGGTGACGATAAGAATTTAAACGAGGTTCCAACGGTTTCTTTTACAAGTTACCTAGATGTATAGATTCCAATATTAAGTTTGATAATAAGATCAATGATTAGACGCGAACTCGGGTTTCAATTGGAATTTGGGGGTAATTATGAATCGTTTACGTTTTGGTTTAATAAAGATAATATAAATCAATTAAGTTTACGAATAATAGAAAAAAATGTCTCAATAATTTAAATTATTGATTTAATAGAAATTAAGTATAATATATGCGAAGAGAAATAATTAATTTAATAATTAATTATTTAAAACTTGATAAAGAGAATTAAATAAATGCGTATTTAAATGACTTAAAATCATTTAGAATTATTTTATAAAGTTTTGAGTTTTTAACATGATTTAACGTAAAGGTTTTATCATACAAAACCTAAGAAAATAAGAATAGAGCAAAATATATTGTTTTATAAATTTCAAGAATTTAAATAAAAGTTAACGAATAAATTTATTAATTGATTATGATATAACATGTTTAAATGATTAGTTTATTACTTAAATAATTATTTCAACTATTTAAAGTTTATTTTCGTATAAATAAGCTAATTATAACATTTGTTATTAATATTTTATATGAAAGTTATTAAAGTGTTTAAAGAGATAATTTACAGAAAAATAGTTAGATAAAAAAAATTTTAATAACCAAAGTTTATAAAACTGTTTCCTCACCTCCGGAGTCGAAGAGACGTCGACTTAAACCTAACATTGCGACTACGAGGCACATGGAGCCCTTAAATATACACGACTCACCTAACAATGACAACTAGGGGGAAAACTTACCCTACCCTCCTACCTCTTTTCACACTTGCTTCTATTCAAGGGTATGAGGTTGACTTGTAACGTCCAACATTTAAATTAATATTGAGAAACTAAATATTTTATTAATATAAATATATTATTTTCTTTTTTTATATTTTAAAATCCAACTCTGACTCACCTCTAAAAAATATCAGATGTTTTTTGGTGTTCATCTCCATGAACTTTTACCTTAAAAAACAAAAACCCCCCATGGTTCTTGGTCTAAAAAATAGATGATGCAGTATTTTTAAAGGCTAAAAACGTCCTATTAGAGATGTTGTTATAGTTTAGTTTAAAATAAGGAGATTTGGAAGCTAATCACAAAAGTCAGCTTGGTCCTAATCTTTTTACTTTTTTTTTTGTTTTTAAATTCATTTTTTTACAAAAAATGTGATGTATATGTGCACGTCATTAATAACTGAACATGATATTACGACGTGTTTATTTTAGTTTACGTTTAACATTTAGCCATTGACGAAACGCAAGTCTAAACTGCTCGATATCATATGATGTTATAAATTACTCATTGGCTCGCGTCGCCTCCTAAAACAAAGTAAACTAACTTTGTAGGTTCTCTTTACATGATAATCATTATTTTTTTGATCTAATACAATTCTCGCATTTATATAAATAATTTAATGAAACTCATCTCGTATGAATCACATCTTATATTGTTCTTACTAGTTTATGCTCAATTCTCGATTATTTACGGGCACTAACAAAGTAACAAGTATTATATCTCTTTGAGATATATGAACTTATGTGAAAATTATAAACTCTAGCCTAATTAGATTTACAAAACTTTTATATTCTTTCTTGAACATATATTGATGCTTGCTTAATATAATAACACTAGATAATATTCCAAAAACTATTCTTTAATTTAGCATTGTAACTGACACCTAAGTTGCATACATTAAGAAATTTAAATCTAATCACAACACAAAAGAAATATCATTATATATACAATCTTCCCAACACCAATTTCACCACACAAATACCATCAACAACATAGATAAAATGAAGCAGTCCATAGTAATCTTTCTCACTTTCATTTCACTGCTTATTACTTTATTCATATCATGCACAAACGATGTGACAACCCTAAATATAGGATTTTATACACTAGTACATTTTAATTATTTCGCTACACCTAGCTAACTTATATATTTTTATATACGTGTATGTGTGTTATACGTATGCATGTTTTCATTTTGTTTATGCATGTGCTATCTTTATTAAAATACTCATGGATATTATATGTCTATGTGATATATGTATTGCATGCTTACATGCATGCACAAGAAATTACGTATGCATGTATTTAAAACATAATCCATTGAGATAGAATTACATATGATCCAATACATCAACAATACAACATCAAACAAACCAAAATACAACCTAACCAAACACCTTCAAAACAAAGAACACCAAGAACTTGACATCAAAACAAACCTAAACCAATCCCTTACACCTAAACCTTAAACAAAATACTATTTAAGATTAAGAACCGGTCCATTAACACTCTTAATTACCGATTAAACAAACTAAATTATTATATAATCTTGTAATGATGGTGTGGTGACTCACACACCCCTCCACTCGACACCTAGCCGCAAGTTACACTCACCATGCTAAAACCTTGCCACCTTTCTAGCCTAAAACTCTAGTGTTGATGGAGATCTCTCCATTTAATCCAACCGAGGCCTCCATCGGGTTTTTCATGAACCAACAAACATTCCACTACCTCTCAAACACCACAATTATGTAAAATATTCTAAGCCTAAAACTCTAAAATTATAAATATTCTGACCAAGTTTGGATATTTTTAGAGGCCTGAAGGTTTTTCTAATGAATTATTTAATGTAAAAACTATAGAAAATAGGCTGAAAATAATAATAAAATAAAATTTTAGTATATTATGTCTAATGTTAGAATATATCTACTGTAAACTTTTCGTGATGAATTCATTAGCATACTTCTAAAATAAATTTTATAGTTTGAGGTACTAAAAATATAAAGAAATACATTTTTCTAAACTATAAATCTCTTGTTTATAGGTTACCATTGGGAGTAAGAGGTGAGATTCATGGCTCCATTTTGATTTTTATAAACTTTTGGGGGGAAAATAAGCTGTTTTTTATGAGTTGATGCATTATTGAGATTTTTGAGATTTACTATTATATATGTTACAACCATTAATTCAGATGTGGAACCGTTAGATAATATTGGTAGCGCTACTTAAGAAAATATTCCTGCACCAACAGGAGTTGTTGTGATGCTATATTATCTAATTTATGAATTATGATATGACAAATATGAATGATCTGATTATTAAATAAGGTTTGTTGTATCTAATGCATCAATACTATTTTGTTTATAATAAACTTGTGAACTCACCACTTTGTGTTGACTATTTTGAGTATGCTTTTTCAAGAGTTCATCATGACTAACAACTTAGTGTTCTCTTTTGATGTGTATAATGGCTGGGGAGAGATAGTGGGAAAAGTTTGCGTGAATCTGACAGTTAACCTGTATGACCTCAGTGTATCGGTGGATGCTTATTTCCATAAGATGTAGCTGTTAGATCTTTATGATGTAATAGGATTATATTATTTCAAATTTTGACTGTTATGATTTAATGTAATCCTAACCTTAATATTATGCTATGAATCTTGTATGTTTATGTGTTATCTGTGAATCAATGAATTCTGGATAATCAAATCACTCCCTAAGCATTTTACGCTTCCGTCGGGATGTGACAAACGCTCAATCTGGTAATACAGATGCGGCAATGATGCTTAACAGCTTTGAGAAGGGCGGAAGTGGTGGCGGACCATCTAAGTGTGATGGACGCTACCACTCGGATGACACACTAATTGTAGCATTGTCCACGAGGTGGTATAATAAGGGAAAACGATGTTTTAGGATGATAATAAAAACTACAACGGTAGAAGTGTACAAACTATGGTGTTAGATGAGTGTGACTTTGTGAGTGGGTGTAAAGATGATATTGTTAATGCATCTAAAGGTGTTTGGAAGTCTCTTGGGGTGCCTAAGAGTCAATGGGGTGAAATCAGGATAATTGAGAAACTAATCACAACGATTCTAAAAAATAAAATGTTTTAAGTTTGTGTAAGAATAAAAAAGTGTAGTGCTATTTTCCAAAATAATGTTCTTTGTTCGAGCACTCACGCGATGTTCCAATTTGCACGTTTTAGTACCTCAATTTAATAATATTACTTCTTATCGATCAAAATCCAATTGATACAAGTGTTTAATTTTAATTGTCCTATGCTAACTTGATCTAATATATTCCCTTGGTGATATAATAAACTGGATCAGTTATTTAATTACATGTGCGATTAAGGGCGTACTATATCTATGTTCAAAAGTAAAATAATATATATCAAAATGCTACGATCGACGAAGTTAAAATTAATTAATAAGAATGGAGTGGATACTCTCACCATACATATCACATCACACCACATACACATCAATTATATTTTGTTATATAACATCACACCACAACCCTAAATTTGGAGAGGGGAGGGAATGGCTAGTTTGCAACGGTCACAACTCAAATGGGAGTGTCACGTCGTGGGTGTGCCTTGAAACACCCAAAACACTGCGTGGAGGGGGGAGGGGTGTTGTCATGCGTTGTAGGGGCACATCATGGCCTCAGTGTAGGTGTGCCCCGCCCACCCTAACTACATATACGACGGTTAAATGTTAGTAAATAAGTAATAACTATTTGATTCGTGTAGGCATGCTTCTTGTTTTTGCTATGAAAAATTGGTACGACGTAAAACAAATTGAAAATATTAAGGGGGTTTCTAATGATGAATTTTAATATGTATAAACCTTGATATAAAATTTTAGGCTTAGGTCTATAAACAGTGTATTGAACAGTTATAGGCATAGAAGCATGTGTTCACATCGACAGATGTGGCACTTAAGGAGAGAAGGACGAGCAAGCCACAAGCAGTACCCCACGTTGTGCATGGGGATGACGGAGGAGGAAGCTCATGAATGAGCAACTATGGCTCATTAAAAACTTTTATTTATTTTTGTTTTTCTTTTTTTTTCATTTTAATTTTATATTTTTTCTAGCTAAACTTTTATAAGTAATTCATTTGCAAACTTTAAAAACTTTGTCATCTTTATAAACTATTTTAAAATTTGTAAACTTTGTCTTATATAACTTAGAACTTATCGGTAACAAAAATAATCTGATTATGAAAAATAAATATAAAGAAGATAATGACGTGGACAACATAAAAATGAATGAAGAAATGATGGATAACTTGGGGAAATCTTTTGTAAACGATTTAGGTGGTGTTGATAATAGTGATAAAATACAATCTTAGGACACGAACACTATACTGCATATGGTACATTGCATATGTTCTAAATAGAATTAGAACATTCACAATTTCCTTTTCATTTTCATCTTTATAATTACACTTAAAATCTTTATTTTTCTCATCTTTTTTTCAATAAATTAGTATCTTTTAATACTTTTATCATTACATTTTCTTTCTTCTTCACTCATAATCACTTTCAACAAATATTAAAAATTAATAGAATAAACAGTGATTTACCAATATAAAGATGAACAGTAACATGTTCTTTATCTTTTACTCACAACCACTAATAACCATTTTTTATAATATAAGAACGCACTCACAAAATATAAAGAACAAATTGTGAATGCTTTTAAACTTTTAACATTAGGATAATTAAAAGTTATATGTCAACGTCTTAATTATTGGATTCACTCTATAAAATTACATGGAAGTAACAAGCTAGAATGATAATTGTAATGAAATGATTTGTTGTAGGCTAGGGTAGGTTTAATACAAGAGAAAGCTTGTACAAGAACGCAAGAATCAATTGATGTAACATTATAATAATTAAAAAAACATGTAGATAGATAAATAAGCAAAATAAACACTAGTAATTTGTCAAATAGTACTTACGTAATACATCTTTGGCGCTTTACACATGATGATGCACCCTATTTAGTTGGTGTTTCGTGTTTACCTATTAATGGATGCATAAAAACTAAATGTATAAATTACACATTTGATGACTACTAATATATGATTTAATATATAACTCTTTTATATGAACATATAACAAGCTACACTCCCACACATCAATTATGAGTTCATGGCCATACATGAATAACAACCAAAAGAACGAATCAATATATAATATTGCATCTTGTTAAATCTAACAAAGATTTGATTTGATAACTTATTTGGGACAAAAACAAGAACAATACAAAGCACGTCTACAAGACAAAAGACTTGGTTTAAAACATATTAAATAAAGTATATAATACTCATTGAGTCAGATGCTATTGATGAACTTAAGTTTGTATTGATTCAGCTATGTTGTTTTATATATAGATAGTGGTTTCTATGTCGCCGTACATGGTTACCTACTATGCTAATAGTAGATCAAAGGTTGTCATAATCAGAATCATTTTGCCGTTTACTCGTAAAAACACAAATTATATGAAACTTACATGCTCTAGAATGTGATCCCTCTAGAATGATCAAACTTAATTATTATGCTAGAAGTGATGTCCTAAATTCTAATCTTTTCAAAATCATTAGAGGTTGTTTGATAGCATTTGAATCGGCCTCTTTATCGTTTAGATGTTAAAATGGTTCAAATAGTTTGTTTCGTGAGCAAATGTTTGAATGGTTCAGACATTTGCCTCTGAATGATAAACATTATACTAATATTGAATGGTTAAATAATTTAATACTGAATGGTTAAGATATTTTATCTGATTGGTCAGATATTTGTATTTGAATAGTTAAGTGATATATAACTCTAATGATTCAGACATCTTCATGATTTAACATTTAATAGTTCAAACTTCTTATTGATTCAATACTTAATAATTCATAATTATCAACAGCCCTTTAGTAGTTTACTGGACTAGTTAGATAAATCTCCCGATGAAAGAGTACTTTACAACAATATATAATAAAGTTCTAATATTTTTATACCATTATAAATTTGGATTATATATACAAATGTCAAACACCAACAAATTCTGTCAAATAGTAAAGAATCGATATCATAGATAATTAAACAACGGTAATGACAAGTTATTACTAGTAGTGCAGTCAAATATTGTATAAAATACGATGCATAACACAAATGTATGAATTACGCATTTGATGATTACTATAATTACGTTTCCATGAACATAATTACACGTCCACAAACCAAATGACTCATTAAATACAACTTGAAAAAGGAATTATATGTATTGTAATCACATGTTTATTGCACCTAACAAAGATTTGGCTTAAAATCTTATTTGGGAACAAGAACAAGAAGCTACTAAAAGGTTTTTATGCTAACGGTTTTTTAACATCATATTACAACACTTTTTACGTTGGGCATGCTATAGATACATTCAGATTGATCTGAAAGCCCTATACTCTATATGAATTGATATTACTGAATACTAAATACTGTAAGAGTTTTTAAGGGTCGATTGGTCATTAAATATCAAATCAGTATTTTTTACGGCCCGTATTGTCCATTACGGTCCGTAATGACAAAGTAGTAATGAGCAATATAACCAAAAGTGAGATTTTGAGAAAAATTTATTTTTTGATTTTTTACATTTTTCATTATTTAAGATTTATTAATTAATAAATTTTTTGGGTTTTTTTTTGCTTTATAAAATACTAATTTATAAGTTATATAAATAAAGATTTTAGTTGAAGCATTCACATTCTGTTCTCAATAATTTATATTATAATCTTTTATTATAAAATATTGTTGTAAATAAATTTAGAAAAAAAACAATCTAATCCTTTCTGTTATTTATTCATCATTCTTCCTTTCTCTCTCTCCACACACATAACACACACACATATATATAGAGGGAGGGATCAAAAGGATCAAAACAACACCCATTATAAAAGAAACCAAAAAACCAATAATCAAATCACACCCATCACATAATTTCTAATAGTTTTTTTAATTCTTCTAATTAAAAGGGTAATTAAGTAAACTTTCACTCCACTAATTTAGACACTATTTTTTTAACTTTCAATTTCTTATTGACTTTTAACCAATTCTCGTCAAATCATCATCTTTCATATTTATAAAACTACTAAAATCAAATTAAAAGATTCAATCAAGCTGATAACTCTTGATTAAAAATACAAATCCGTCGATGATGTCAACTGAACCGTCACATCACCGCCTTGCCACCACCATCGATCACTAGCATTTACTCCTCCTATCGGCACCTACGAACACTACCAGCACCATGGCCTAACCGGCATAATCGGGCATTTGATTACACAATAATTGTGATGGGTTCGATAGTGGAAAGGTGTTAGATAAGAAATCGATTTAGATGGGAAGATTGATATGAATATATAATATGAACAAACCACCATCAAAGACCATGGTTAACTGATCCATTCATATCCGCAATCAATATTGGGTACGACCAGGGCTCAACCTCATGATCGAAGATGAAGAAACGGATAGGATACATGTGGATAGATGTGGAAAGGTGTTAATGAGTTATAATGAATCAAATAAAGAAGAAATATTTTTGGTAATGTCAAGATGAAGATGATGATGATGATAATGAACTTAGTACGTATATGAAACCAAGATGAGATGAAGATAACGATGTAATGGATGGAAAAATGGCATTTCAGTAGAATTCATATATGTACCTAGGTTATATACATGTAACCATATGAGATACTATATGTAACATTGATAGCTATGGTGATGAAGACAATCAATTGAATGTGAAAAAAATGGTACCATGGTAGGATACATATATGTACAATGTTACATATATGTATATATAAAAGAGTATTTGGTAGGATACATATATGTACCAAGGACATATATATCTAATCATCAGGTACATATGTGTAATTATATTGCATTTGTATATGTTATTTATCGTAACAACATCTATATATGTGTAAATTTTTAGTTTAAAAAATGTTTATTACTTGGTACATTCGTTATGCTTATATAAGAGTGTATGATGACGATTGTATATGTAGCAAGATAATTGAAGTGGTTAGATGGTCAAAATATTTGAGATTGGTTCATGGTGAAAATGAAGTTTCATTAGGTTACGTATACGTAACATAATGTTTCATATACATAGATCATTATTACATATACGTAACACATTGTTACATATTGAAATTAACTCATGTTTATCGTGGTTACGTATTTGTGTTTGTGTTTTATTTTATAGTCAATTGATGTATATCTAAAATTAGTATAATTTGTTGTTAAATTAAAAATTTTAGTATAATATATAAGAAGAATGAATGTTTTTTATTAATTAAAAGAGATGAGAGAGAATGAGTGATTTTAGGGATTTAGTTAATTAGAAAAGATTTTCATATATTTATATGTCTTTTGCCTATTATACCCCTAAATCTTTAATTAAATCCCTTGAACATCATTTAATTACCATCATGCACTAAACAATCTTACCCTAGATTAAATAAATCAATGGCTATAAATTTGGTTTTTTTGGTTTTCAATTATAAGGTTTTCAATGGAACTCCCCTATATATATATATAATATAGATATATCTATATAATATATATATATTATATATAATATATATTATATATATATATAATATATATATATTATATATAGTATATATATATAATATATATATACATATATATATATATATATATATATATATAATAATATATATATATATATATATATGTGTGGTGTGTGTGTGTGTGTTTGTGTTGTGTGTGTGTGTGTGTAAGGCCCCGTTCCCGGGACGCTTACAGCTGGGTTCTCATCGCACATAAAACATATAATTACATTTGTATTTAATAAATCGTAGCGGAAAACTAAAACAAACTTCCATTTCCATGTAATGCTTTTGCAACTAATACAACATTCTTACAAATAGTTTTGTTCGCATTACAATGCAAAAACATTAATCAAAGAATGTCATCCCAAAAGACTGAGTAGTCGCTCGTGCCATCCTCAGCAATCGTTACCTGCCAACTGGAAACACATCAAAGTCAGCGTTGCTGAGTGAGTTCTAGTTTTATAAAATAAACATACTTTACTTTCATATAAACCGTTCGTTACTTTTACATGATCACACATCGTACGTACACATAGATAATATCATTATTATCTTCATCATTCGTTCATTCGTTCTTTCATTACCTTACTTGCGCATCGGACATCATCCATACCAATACCATGTGCTACACCCCGGTTAGTCGTAGCTACCGGCCGAAGTCAACAAATGAACAGCTAAACGTTATGCCACGGTACTAGGAGTAACCATCAGTCTTAGCTACTGTGCCGAATTCAACAAATGAACGCTAAACGTATGCCACAGTACTAGGGGTGAGCGGTAGAGGTTCTACATTCAGGGTCAATCACCAAGAAGAACCCGTTATCCGATGTGTGCAAGACGTTTCATTCGTTCATTAATACATGCATTCATTCATCATGTCCTCTTTCTTTATATTTCACTTTACGTTACATATACTTCGTTCATTATTAACATGACACATAAGGCCACAAGAAAGATAACATATCACACTAAGGAACATTAACATGCATCAACATCACATCATACAGGGCCATCATACATACATAACGTACAACATCATCACCCTCATCATGCCCAACATGCTTTCTATGACCTCGATCGTCATCTTAAAAACTCTTATGGGAACCTTTACATTACAACTTATCTCTGCACTTTCCCCCGAAAGTCAGAGTCAATCTACACCCTTCTCGTTTCAACAGCCCTAGTCGGGCGTATGGACACCCTTCAGTCGCATGGCCTCCATGCGACTGAACTCATGCGATTGAACTAATACGATGAACACCTATGCGAATGAACATCCAGTCGTGCGAATGGACATTGCGATGAACACCTATGCGACTGGACCTTCAGTCGTGCGAATGAACCTTCAGTCGCATGACCCCCATGCGACTGGCCCTCCAGTCGTGCGAATGAACCCCAATCGCACCCTAATCGCCGTATGGCCTCCATTCGGCCTCCAGTCGGTCGCCTAGCCCTAACTGATCGAATGCAGTTCAACCCGACTGCAGCCGAGTGTTTTTCGGCCTCCAAACTCATCTAAAACCCATTTTAAGCCTAAATCGACCATCCTAAACCTTAGGGATGCATACCATAACATTATACAAGCACAACCAAGCAAGAAATCAAGCCCCAACGGGTCCTACACATACATACACGCACATAGGGGTTTCACCCAAAACATGAAAAAGGGTTTTCAGATGTGTTCCAGCCCCAAAATCATTCAAAACACGTAAAAGAGGGGTCCTAGAACTCACCTAAACGCACATGACAAGAGCTTCGATTTCGGCTTGCTTCACGACATTTTGGCGCCCGAACTAACACTTTTTCCTCTTTTTTTCCTCTTCTTTCTCTCTTCTTCCCTTTATACGCTGAAATGTGATGTGGGGAGATGTGGGCTGCCCTCTCCCTACATATATCACCATATTTTCTCAACTTTTCTTCGTTGGCGAGTTTGGTCCCTCGACTTTGGACTTTATTCCTTTTCTTTCTTTCGCCACCGGCTTCAAAATAATAAATATCCGGGTGTTTACAAGTCCACCCCCTTAAATGGGTTCGTCCCCGACCTGTTATTCGTCGAACAAACGTGGATAATGCTGTCTCATTTCTTCTTCAGTCTCCCCCGTTGACTCGGATCCCTTCCTGTGCTTCCACTGTACACGCACCGATGAACCACTTTATTTCTTAGCCTTTTCTCCTTTCGGTCGATGATTGCCACTGGTTGCTCCACATATTGAGCCGTTCATCTACTTCGATATCTTCAATGGAACAATCATGTCTTCATCAGCTATACACTTTTCTCAGATGAGATACATGGAATGTCGAGTGAATCCCACTTAACTCATCTGGCAACTCCAATCTATAGGCCACCTCCCCTACTCGAGCAATGATTCGAAAGGGCCTATATATCTTGGGCTCAACTTGCCCCGCTTTCTGAATCTGATAATACCCTTCCAGGGTGAGACCTTCAACATAACCCGTCACCCACCTGGAACTCATTGGCCTACGTCGCTTATCGGCATACGCTTCTGTCTATCTTTGGCTGCCTTCATAAGGCTTTAATCTTTTCAAGCTTCTCTGTCGTAGCCTCGATTACCTCGACGCTCCCCAATTCCTTCTGACCATATCACCCCAAAACGGGTGTTCTGCATCTCCTACCGTATAGCATCTCATATTGGCATACCAATACTGGCATGATAGTTGTTGTTGTATGAGAATTTGGCTAACGGTAAGTGGTTATTACAACTTCCACCAAAATCGATCACACACGCCCGAGCATGTCTTCCAGTGTCTGAATGGTCCTTTCTGACTGACCATCAGTCTGGGGATGATAAGGCGTGCTAATATGTAACCTCGTCCCCATAGCATCGTGGATTTCTTCCAAAATTTAGATGTAAACCGAGTGTCACGATCAGACACAATAGACACCGCCACCATGACGAGTTACAATTTCCTTGATGAACAGTTCGGCCAACCTCTCAGATGATACGTCTCGCGATCGGTAGAAAGTGAGCGCTCTTCGTCAAACGATCAACTATCACCCATATGGCATCGTACCCTTTCGGAGTACGTGGCAGCTTCGTAATGAGTCCATGGTGATGTGCTCCCATTTCCATTCTGGTATATCCAAGGTTGTATCTTCCCATACGGCTTTTGATGCTCTGCCTTCACCTGTAAACAAGTAAGGCTTACTCACATACTCCACCACGTCACGCTTCATACCCGGCCACCAATAATCTTTCTTCATGTCATGGTACATTTTCGTGGCACCAGGATGAATGGAGTATCGAGTCTTGTGAGCTTCATCCAATATCTTCACCCGTATTCCCCAAACGAGAATCCACACACGCCGAATCGAGTTCTAACACCGAGTGTGTTTTCACCCAATTCCCCAACCAGACCTCTCATTCTTTCTGAGTTAAGGTGGTCTTCTTTCAATGCCTCATCTTGCAACTCCTTACTGCTTCATCACATCGTAGGTCATGATTAATTGATAAGCTTTCACCCGAATCGGTTCGGGCCTTTCCTTCCGGCTAAGGGCATCCGCCACCACATTAGCTTTGCCTGGATAGTAATGGATCTCGCAATCATAATCCTTTATAAGTTCCAACCATCTCCTCTGCCTCATGTTCAATCCTTTTGCTCGAAGAAGTACTTCAAGCTCTTATGATCGGTGAATATGGTGCACTTCGTCCGTAGAGATAGTGCCTCCAGGATTCAATGCAAAGACCACGGCTGCTAGCTCCAAGTCATGAGTAGGATAATTGACATCATGAACTTTAACTGTCGAGATGCATAGGCTATAACCTTCCCTCTCTGCATTAACACACACCCCAACCCCGAGTAGGAAGCATCAGAATAAACCACTAGGTCTTCACTTCCATCGGGTATGACAGAACAGGAGCTTGAGTCAGTCTTGCTTTCAGCTCTTCGAACGCCTTCTCTTGAGCTTGACCCCATACAAACTTCACATCCTTTCGGGTCAACTTAGTTAGTGGAGAAGCAATCTTAGAGAAGTCTTGGATGAATCTTCTATAGTAGCCCGCCAAGCCCCAAAACACTACGATCTCGGATGGCGTCTTTGGTGACTTCCATTGCATAACCGCCTCCACCTTCGCCAGGTCAACCATAATCCCGTCAGGATTCACCACATGACCCAAAACCTGAACTTCGCGCAACCAGAAACGCGCACTTGGAGAATTTAGCATACAATTTCTCCCTTCTCAACGTCCTAGAACCTCCCGAATGTGACCGGCATGCTCAATCGCTCTTTCGAATAAATCAGGATATCATCAATAACAAATCACTGATTTATCCAACATAGGCCGACACCACGGTTCATCAGATCCATAAAAGCAGCTGGCGCGTTGGTCAAACCAAAGGACATGACAAAACTCGTAATGACCATAGCGCGTACGGAAAGCTGTTTAGGGATATCTTGCTCCTTCACCTTCAACTGATGATAACCAGATCGAAGATCTATCCTCGAGAACCAACTGACACCCTGAAGCTGATCGCAAATCATCTATCCTCGGTAAGGGGTAGCGGTTCTTTACTGTCAACTTGTTCAGTTCGCGGTAGTCAATGCACATCTCATACTACATCCTTCTTCTTTACAATAGGACCGGAGCACCCAAGGAGAGATACTCGGTCTAATGAACCCCTTATCAAGCGCTCTCGCAACTGCTCCATCAACTCTTTCATCTCGTTGGAGCCAACCGATATGGTGCCTTGGCACAGGTTGGGCACCCGGTATCAGATCAATCTGAAATTCAATCTCTCTGTCAGGTGGCCCTCCTGATAAGTCTTCTGGGAACACGTCTGGAAAGTCACACACAACTGGTACATCAGCTAGTTGTGGTGTTGTGTATCCACATCCTTTACATAGGCCAAGTAGGCGCTACATCCACGCCTCATACACTTTCCGCCACCGCCATTGAGATCACCTTCGAATCGTAGTAACCCGATCACCATAAACCGTTACCAAACTTCCGTCAGGCGCTGTCAACCAAACCATCTTCTTGCGACACATAATTTCGCCTCGAAATTTGCCAACCAATCCATCCCGAAACCAATCGAAACCACCCAAGGTCATCACGAACGGTCTAACAGGAAACTTATGACCCTCAAGTTCCACATCACAATTCTCTATCATCTCAGAAATCCTGGTAGACTTACCTATGGAAGTTTCTACATCAAAGGGCGCGTCAACACGTCTACTACTACAGGCAGCTTACATAGAAACAGCAGAAATAAAACTCCTACTAGCACCCGAATCAAATAACACAGAAGCTAAAGTCTGGTTCACTAGAAACGTACCGGACACAACGTCAGGGTCCTTCTAGCCTCCTCCTGTGTCATGGTGAACGCCCTGGCGCTCGCCCCTCGGTCCATCACTTCCCCTCTCTTCACCCCTGAACCCTCAGTCCTCGACTTCTTACAATCTCCTGCTATATGACCAGTTTCCCCACAGTTAAAACATTTTCCCGATAGGCAATCCTTCTCCATATGCCCTGTCTTCCCACACTTGAAGCACAGTTTGACCCAAACCTACATTCCCCGCCGTGCTGCCCCTTCCACACTTGCCACACCTTTGCGACCCCGCACTTTATGTGACCACACGCGTTATCCCCCGTGCCTTTTGTGTTACCCATCGGGGCATCACCCCCGACCAACCCCGTTTCCCGTTCCAGTTCCGATCACCACCACCTTCTTACTCGCTTCATTCAGTCACCACCACCTCCCGCTCGTCATACAGCCTCCCTGCCAAATCAACCGCCGACCTAAACGTGCTTGGCCGGGCGGCGATCATATGTCGGCGAACATCCACCGGTAAACCCTGAATATACCTCTTGATTTTCCGAGACAGAGGCGTCACCTGATCAGGCACAAGCCGTGCCATTTCATTAAACTTGGTGGTTACTGCTGGTGTGTCATGGTTCCAGCCCTCCACTGCAGAAACTCCCTTTCCAACTTGTCCATTTCCCGATGAGGACAAAATTCCTCAATCACCAACCTTCTCAGCTCAGGCCATTTCATTTTCCCAATGGCCCTACTACCCTCAGCTTGGCAATGTTGTCCCACCAGCACAGAGCTGAATCCACAAAAGAGTGGTAGCAACTTCACCTTTTGATCCTCTCGACACTCGCTGATATCGAGAACAGCTTCCATTTCCCTCACCCACCGGTGAGCAAGCTGCAGCGGTACCGTTTCCATCAAAAGTAGGGGGCTTGCATCTCATAAATGCCCCGTAGTACATCCTCGCATTGCCTCTGGCACAGGCTCTTCTTCTCCTCTTCATCATCAGACAGAACCGTTTCCGGCTCTGGTTGTTCCCGTTCTCCAGAGGATCTGTTTCTTTCTTTCTTTCCCCTTCTCGTACAGCCTTAATAACTTCAGTCACCACAGACGGTAAGATTGTCTGCATGACCTGATGGACTTCTTCTACAACAGCCTCCTTTACTGAGGCTCTCAAATTGGCGCTTTCGTCGCCACCCTCCGGATGAGGGGTCTCTGGTTCTTCATGAACACCCTCTCAACTCTAGGTCTCCCTCTCTTAGGTCGCATTTCGCACCGTGACCTCCACCCCTAGAAGCTTTCGAAGATCTACCTCCGGCCATCACACGCACACTGAAAGATTCAAACACCAACATGGTCATTCAAGGAAACACTCAGTTTATGTCAAGTATAGTAAGTCCCTAATTACAGTGGCCGTTGTGATTAGCCACTTACTTTACTCTTCATACCCCAAGTATTACCTGTCCTGACTACATCAGTATTTAATCTACATATAACACATAACACATACCATGCGCACATAAAACCGGTTAACTTAACGAAAATACCTGATGGCACGCAGCTACTCAGATTGGCATCCCATTCCCTTTCCGTCCCATTCTCAGTTTAAGATTAGGTTTATTTTGAAATTTTACCCATTTCACTTAAACTTTGGCTCTGATACCAACTTGTAAGGCCCCGTTCCGGGACGCTTACAGCTGGGTTCTCATCGCACATAAAACATATAATACATTTGTATTTAATAAATCGCAGCGGAAAACTAAAACAAACTTCCATTTCCATGTAAATGCTTTGCAAACTAATACAACATTCATTACAAAATAGTTTGTTCGCATTACAATGCAAAAACATTAATCAAAAGAATGCCATCCCAAAAGAGCTGAGTAGTCGCTCGTGCCATCCTCAGCAATCGTTACCTGCCAACTGGAAACACATCAAAGTCAGCGTTGCTGAGTGAGTTTTAGTTTTATAAATAAAACATACTTTACTTCATATAAACCGTTCGTTACTTTTACATGATCACACATCGTACGTACACATAGATAATATCATTATTATCTTCATCATTCGTTCATTCGTTCTTTCATTACCTTACTTGCGCATCGGACATCATCCATACCAATACCATGTGCTACACCCCGGTTAGTCGTAGCTACCGGCCCGAAGTCAACAAATGAACAGCTAAACGTATGCCACGGTACTAGGAGTAACATCAGTCTTAGCTACTGGGCCGAAGTCAACAAATGAACAGCTAAACGTATGCCACAGTACTAGGGTGTGAGCGGTAGAGGTTCTACATTCAGGGTCAATCCACCAAGAAGAACCCGTTATCCGATGTGTGCAAGACGTTTCATTCGTTCATTAATACATGCATTCATTCATCATGTTCCTCTTTCTTTATCTTTCACTTTACGTTACATAATACTTCGTCATTCATTAACATGACACATAAGGCCACAAGAAAGATAACATACATCACACTAAGGAACATTAACATGCATCAACATCACATCATACAGGGCAACATCATACATACATAACGTACAACATCATCACCCTCAACATGCCCAACATGCTTTCTATGACCTCGATCGTCATCTTAAAAACTCTTATGGGAACCTTTACATTACAACTTACATCTGCACTTTCCCCCGAAAGTCAGAAGTCAATCTACACCTTCCTCGGGTTCAACAGCCCTATTCGGGCGTATGGACACCCTTCAGTCGCATGGCCTCCATGCGACTGAACATCATGCGATTGAACTAATACGGATGAACACCTATGCGAATGAACATCCAGTCGTGCGAATGGACAATGCGGATGAACACCTATGCGACTGGACCTTCAGTCGTGCGAATGAACCTTCAGTCGCATGACCCCATGCGACTGGCCCTCCAGTCGTGCGAATGAACCCCAATCGCACCCTAATCGGCCGTTATGGCCTCCATTCGGCCTCCAGTCGATCGCCTAGCCCTAACTGATGCAGAATGCAGTTCAACCCGACTGCAGCCTCATCTAAACCCATTTTAAGCCTAAATCGACCATCCTAAACCTTAGGGATGCATACCATAACATTATACAAGCACAACCAAGCAAGAAATCAAGCCCCAAACGGGTCCTACACATACATACACGCATACATACGGGTTTTCACCCAAAAACGCGAAAAAGGGTTTTCAGATGTGTTCCAGCCCCAAAATCATTCAAAAACACGTAAAAGAGGGTCCTAGAACTCATCTAAACGAGCACAATGACAAGAGCTTCGATTCGGCTGTTTCACGACGATTTGTGGCGACCCGAACCGACCCGAACCACATTTTTTCCTCTTTTTTTCCTCTTCTTTCTCTCTTCTTCCCTTTATAAGCTGAAATGTGAGTGTGGGGAGAGTGGGCTGCCCTCTCCTACATATATCACCACATTTTCCCAGCTTTTCTTCGTTGGCGAGTTTGGTCCCCCGACTTTGGACTTTATTTTCTTTTCTTTCGCCACCGGCTTCAAAATAATAAATATCCGGGTGTTACAATATATTATATATATATATAATATATGTATGTATGTATGTATGTATATATTATATATATATATATGTATGTATATATATATGTATGTATGTATCTATATTTGTGATATATATATGTATATATATATGTATATATCTATATGTAATATATATGTATATATCTATATATGTATATATATATATGTGTGTAATATGTTAAATATATGTATATATATATATGTATATATATATATATATGTATATGTATATGTATCTATATATATGTATATATATATATGTGTGTATATATAGAAAAAAGAAAAAAATAAAGAAAAAAAGAATATATCCTAATAACCAATATATGTATTTATAATATTTTCATATAAATTAGTTTATTAAATTTATAAATAAGTATTTTTTAAAAGCTACTAAAAATATAAAATAAAGAATTTGGATTTACTTTTTAAAGGTATATCTAAAAGTAAAAAAATTAAACAAAATTATTATAACCTAATTAAATTTAGAATATTAAAAAAACATGTATTCAAAATTAAAAAATTAAAGCAAAAATAAAAAAATTTGAAATTTTTACTTACAATCATAAGCCTTGTTACGGCCTCATAAGTTAAATTCATTACGGGTAGTAACGACCAATACTGGCCGTAAAATTTTATAAATTGGTTGATTTGGTATTTTACAAATCAATATGGCCCGTAGGCCTTCAGGGTCGTGAAAGAAATTTAATGGATGTCCGCATAACATTTGACAGAGTGTTCCTTTATCGGACCCCTTTAAGTTATACTAGAAGGTATCATAATTCATAATGAGCATTTTTAGAGGTTGTTTGATTACACTGACTGGGTAAGATCTGACTGAGTCAGAAGGTGATCCAGTTAGAAATTCTGACTGGGTATGCATCTGACTGAAACTTGGTTGTTTGATTCAGTATCTGACTGGAACCAAAACGATTCATTATTTAAGTAACAAAACACACCGGAGTCACACCACCGGTCAGAACCACCACCACAAGGGGGGGCAGCGTGCGGGTCAGAGGGGGTGGCAGTCTGCGGGTCGCGAGGGGGCCACGGTCTGGGTCTGGGTTAGTCGGTCAGCACATTTTTTTTCAAGGTCTGGGTCAACACTGGAGATCCGGTCAGCCGAGCTCGAAACCGAAATCAAACAGACTAACCCGCTAACCGAGTCAGCCAGCTAGTCGGGTCAGTCGGGTCAACCCAAAAACAAACAGTGACTTAGTTGTTATCCATACAAATACAATCTTAGCAAAGATAAGTAGTTATTGTACGTACGTTTCTTCCTTACTACATCACTAGTTTTAAATATATATATATATTGCAGTAAGAGTTTCTACTTATAAACAAACAAGTTGATACATCAAGAAAACACAAATTTTATGAAGAAAAGTATATATACATAATACATTCATAAAAGTAAAAAATAAATTCAAAAAGACGTTAAGAAGCAGGCTGTAACTTCAAATGATTGTTTAGTCGATTTCCTTAATTAACACCCTCGATTTGTAGCATAGAGTATTTCGATTTCATCACCAAGAATTTTAGCCATAACAAATTATCACAAAACTTAACCTGTACATATTAGTCTGCATGTTACATGAATAATAACTTGATCGACTCAGAGTGTGACGTGTGAAGCCTTTAATTTGGTTGGTTTTTTCTTCTACTTTTATAGTTTGATGTGTCGTGTGAATTTACTTTCCTTTTATTTTTATTTTTCAATTTTTAATTTATTTGCTTAATTTTACATTGGTTAATTAAAATTGGTCTTATTTTCTTGCTTATTAAAATCCTAAAACGCTAATCCATTACGGTTTTAAAATTTAGTCTAAAATAAGGCAAATTGGAAGCTAATAAAAGCAAGCCCAATCCTAATCTTTTACTTCTTTTTATATTCATATTCATGTTAATATTTCACTCTGACGCCAAAAGTATCACCAGCCGCCGTAAGAAAAACACAATCCCTTTACTCATTAAAAATTTCTAAACATGTTATTATGATATATATATGTATGTATATGTATGTGTGTGTTTGTTTTAGTTTACGTTTAACATTGAGTTGTTGTAATACGCAATTCTAACTCGTGTATCATATTATGTTACAAACGTATTGGATCACATCACCTCATAAAACAAAGAGAAGCAACTTTGTAGGTTCTCTTTACATGAAAATAATATTTTTTCTTTAATACAATTCCCAAGTTGTAATTTATCGTGGTACGATCTCTAATTAATGAAACTTATCAACTGATATAAATCACATATTATATTGTTCTTTCTAGTTTATGCACGATTTTTCATATTTTTTCAGAAACTACCGAGTATATTATATCAATGTGGCTTTATGTAAATTCTTATATGACAAATAAGTCTACATGGATTCAAGAACTTAACTTTTCTATATATGTGGACATACATATATTGATGCTCGCATAAGCACAAGCTAATATTCCAAAAACTGTTATTTTAGTATTGTAACTAATACCTAAGTTACGTACATACCCAAGAAATTTAACTATTTAACCACAAGACAAAAGAACATCATTATAAATTCAATCTTCTCAACACCAATTTCACCACACCACATACCATCAACAACATAGAGAAAATGAAGCAATCCATAGTTGCATTTCTCATTTTCATTTCCCTACTTCTAGCCTTATTCATATCGTGCACAAATGCTCAATCTGGTAACACAGAGGCGACGATGACGATTAACAGCTTTGAGAAGGGTGGAAGTGGTGGCGGGCCATCTGAGTGTGACGGACATTACCACTCGGATGATACACTTATCGTAGCATTATCCACAAGGTGGTATAATAAAGGACAAAGATGTTTTAAGAATATCAATATAAACTATAAAGGAAAAGCGTACAGGCTATGGTGGTAGATGAGTGTGACTCTACTAGGGGGTGTAAAGATAATATTGTGGATGCATCTAAAGCAGTTTGGAACGCCCTTGCTGTGCCTAAAAAAGAATGGGGCGAAACTGCAGTAACTTGGTCAGATGCATGATCATTTGAAAAACTAGTGAGAACGACTCTGAAAAATAAAATGTGTTACTTTGTGTAACAATTCTGAAGAATAAAGTGTTTTACTTTGTGTAGCAAGTCGAATAAAAAAGTTTAGTGTTATTTCCCAGAAAAGGGTCTTTGTTCAAGCACTCGATCGCTATGTGCCAATTTGCACGTTTTATTAACTTACTTTAATATTATTAGTACATATCGATATGAATCCATTTTGCTAGAAGTGTTTATGATCCTTTGCGAACTTTGATTCAATGTTTACCGTTCGTCATTTAATAAACTGGACTGGTAAAAGTAAAATACTATATATCAAAATGCTACAACAATATAAAAATAAATTAATAGCAACGCAGATGGTTAACTGTTAATAAATAATAATAACTATTTGATTCATGCATGGATATATGCTTGTGGTTTTTCTAAAGGAGAATTGGTACGACGTAAAACAAATTTAAATATTTTTTCCTATGTGAACTCCAATAAGAAGTTAATTTGCAAACTTTTACAAACTTTTCATCTTTATAAGCTTTTGTAAAATTTTGTAAACAGTTTGTTAGTTATATAAACTCGAAAAAATAGTGGTAATAAAAGATTTTGGTTATGTAAAATAGATGTAAAGAAGGTAATGATGTTAAAAACAGAAGGATAAGTGAAGACTTTAAAGAGAAATTGAAAAGTTGAATAACATTATGCAACATTACATGGAAGTAATAAGCTAGAATATTGAAAACTATAAAAGAGAAATGATTTGTTGTATGCTAGGGTAGATTAGTCACAAGAGAAACCTCGAACAAGAACACAAGAACCAAATGACGTAACACTATGATAATAAATTAAAAGAAAGAACATGTGGATCGATAAATAAGCAAATAATCGACTCTAGTAACTTGTCAAATAGTGTCTAAGTTATATTTATTTTTGAACGATCAACAAATTATTTTTAAACCCGGTCACTAGGTAAACCTATTGTAAAAGGTCATCCACGCTCGCGAACACATACAACGCAAGTGACTCGGCCTGCTCATCATTCCAGTAGAAATTGATCACCTAAAGGCCCACTGTGGTAAAACATCAAGCCTAAATAAAAGATATTACAACAAGTGAGACTCGAACTAATAACCTTCAATTTGTAAAGTCACAAGACACCTCCTCCCAAACCAATTAATTTAGTGCTCATTTACGTCTAAGTTATACATGTTTGGCACTTTACAAATGATGATGCACCATATTTATGTGGTGTATCATGTTTAACTATCAATGGATGGATTAAACTAAATGTATAAATTACACATTTGATGACTACTCATTTATGACTTAATATAACTTTTTTCTATGACTACAATTACAAGCCACACTCTCGCACATCAATCATGACCCCTTGAATAACAACAAAAAGGACGAATCATTGTAACTTATAGCATGTTTGTTGAATCTAACAAAGATTTGGTTTAATACCCTATATGAGACAAAAACAAGAACAATAACAAAGCATGTCTACAAGAGAAAGACTTAGTTTAAATAAAACATATATTAGTCACTGAGTTAGATACTATTATGATGAACTTAAGTATAATAATTCACCATGTGTTGTTTTATTTATAGATAGTGATTTCTATGTTGCCGTATACTTGGTATATAATATTAGATGCTAAAAGTAGTAGGATGACATAATGAGTATAATATTAGATGCTAAAAGTAGTAGGATGACATAATGAGGATCACTTTGCCGTTTACCTATAAAAAGATAAATATATATTATATATTTTCTAGGATTATTGTCCTGCCTATACTACTATTTTCAGTTCACTTACTTGTTTACTGGACCAGATAGTTAAATCTCTAGATAAAAGTGCATGTTAGGCAAATCTTAACAATTAATTTTTTTGTCATATATTATCTTTTCACACTAACTTTGTCACACGTCATTTATATAAAAAATCAAGCATTTAATGTAATATTAAATACTAATAATATTATATATTTTTTCTATAACTATAAAACCAATTTTTTGAATAAATTAAAAGCACATTTCTATTTATTAAAAATGGTAAATACTTTTTAAGAAATTACATGAATATGAACTTTTTTAATACAATAAAAAAAATTTATAAAAAATGTGTTGTTAAAAAATAGTTTTTAAAATTAAATGGAACTTTAAAAAATTTCTAATTCTAAAGTTTTAAAAAATATTGTTATTGTCTGATTATTTAAGTTATTAATTATACATAATTTCAATTGTCTTATCTCAAAATATTATTTATAATTTCTAAATATCAATAGCTAACTATTAATTTATAATTTTCATTCAACATGTGATACAACTATAACTTTGTATCTTTACAAATATAACATACTAAGAAATTCCTGTCAAAAATAAAAAATCAATAACTTAGATAATTGAACGGTAATGACAAGTTACCATTAGTTGATAAAGCAAGTAAAAATTATGAAATTGATTAACAAATAATAATAATAATAATAATAATAATAATAATAATAATAATAATAATAATAATAATAATAAATAATAGAGTTAAAGATATCTTTGTTGCATCTTTGAAGTAATAAAGTATAAAACTTCTAAGACGTGTTTCACTCTAAGAGTATTAGTTTAAAATCAACCTTTAGATTTCCTTCTCTAATTGTTCTATTTTATATTTCACTCTATGACACACAACATATATAAAAAAATAGCGGGGTGCTTTAATAGAGTAAAAGTAAATGAACAAGAACCATACAAATGTTGTAAGACTATCTAATAATGATTCTAAAAACAAAAGTATATTATAGAGATAAACAAGCCTCTAGTAACGGGCACTAAAACGTGCACGTCTATACAATTTTCACATTTTGCAAATAAGTTCCATAATGATAGGTCGGACCTCAACTTATTTGTTTTCAATCTATGCAAATACAATGTTGGTATTATTTTTTCCTCATAACTAGTTTTGATTCTAGATCCTTGGTCATGCCGATTATTTAGTTTCATAACAGAATTTAAATTGTGTATACTTACATATCTTTAACTATCAATGTATTAAAATATTATATAAAATACAATGCATAATGCATAAAAACAAAGCGTATGAATTACACGTATGATGATTATATAATTATGTTTTACTGTGAAGATAGCTACATTCCAACATTAATTAAATAACAACTAGAAGAACAAATATATTATAATCACATGTTTCTTACACGAACAAACATTTTGTTTAAAATTCTTATTTGGGATTTGGGAACAAGAACAAGAACAACTTAAACGTAAACGACAAAGATAAAACGCATTAAATAAATGGTGTAACGACTCAACGTGATGTTGCTTTACTTACAACATTTTTATGTTACTATAAACAAGTTAACACAATGAGAATCTTTTAGCCGTTTGGCCGTATAAAAAGCAAAAGTATATTATCAAGCCTAAGTACGTGGTGTCTCTTTCTTCCTAGCCATATCACTAGTTTTAAATATGTGTTGAGAGATGCTACTTTTAGTGGTGAAACATCAAACATTACATGGAACGAACTTTAAAATATTATAATCTATAAAGAAGTTTTTTTACCACTTGTCATCTTTTTAAACCATTTTTTTAACATTTTTCATTCTTATAAACATACTTATTTTCTCTCCAAAAGGATATTAAAGTAATTTAAAAACTCAAACATTTTTTCTCTCTTCATAAAAATTAATCTGGTCAATTGATACATTTTTATCTCTCATCTATATTTTTAAAAATCAAACTGTGTTTTTAAAAATAAATTTTATTTATAAAATTAAAATTCATATCTTTTCTAAAACATTGAACCCTTTGAAACAAAATATTTTAAATCACTCTTTTTTTAAATAACTATAAAAAATATTGAATTTTTTAAAAGCAGTTTTATTAAAACAACCAGAATAATTAAAAACTTGAGTTTTTAATAAACAATAATTTTATAAACAATAAACTTTTATAAGAAAATTTTAAAACAAATGTTTAAAAATAAAATTATTTAAATAAGAGAGTTAAAAATGGTATAATTGTTTTATCTCTTGAACAAGTACGTAGATATAATTTTAATTATATCTTATATTAAAATATTGTACTGTAACTTTTGTGTTTATTACTAACTATAATTCGTTTAATAAATGGATTTTTAGACTATTTATTTATCTATACATTTATCTATCTATAACCTATTTATTATTATTTACTTGAATTAGTTATTTATATATAATCATGATCATATTTTATCTTCAAGCATGATTTTATACTTCATAATTTTTATTACCAATTATTTATTATATTATTTATTCAACACGTGTAATACACGGGTTATTAACCTAGTTATAAATATACGTATACATGTTGGCCCCAAATGCACCATTTAATCAACTTCAAGATCAACAAGGAAATTAGATGAAGAAATCAATTTTAGGAACAAGATATTGACCAAACAAAAACTCTTGTTAATTTGAAATCGCATTCCATAACCCATGTACATAAGCCCCCTTTTAGCCTACATATTAGGAATTTAAAAAAAACTTGAAAATAAGTAAAAATATAAGATAACTCGAACAATTTAATTAAGCTAATTAAAAATAAATTTTCACTTTGACTTTTTTATCTTTCAATTATCACGTTTTAGGAGTAAATTCCAACAATATATTGATATAAGTATTAAATCGTTCTGAACACAAAGTTAAATAGGATACAATATGTTTTTCCCTCTTAAATATACGTAACATTAATATATACTTACGGTTTGTTGACTTGATGGGTGTCAATCTTCACTCATTAATTTATACATAATATAATTTGAGAATCTTTTTATGTAGTAGAAATTTTAAGTGATGTTCAGTTAAGCTAGATCATGTCTACCTATACCAAATTGATGTCCTAAAATTAAAAGTGGATGCAATGTAATTCTTGTTGTTCTCTGAACCATTGGGTAAGATTTCTCTTGGTTAAGTTAGTACATATTGCTCATCTAATTAAATGCTTGTATGTTATTACAAAGTGGTAGTATAATTTTGAACTCAAGTAACTATACAACATATATAACATGTTTTGCAATGTAATCATTTTGAGAACTATTTCAAAACTAAGAAAAAGACCGTAGTATTTTCTTAAAAATAATGATAAGTTTCTTGTAACCATCTCAAATTATGTATATTCACGGAAAATTTGATCTCAAATGAGAACTAGAAATCAAATCAAACGATTGATAGAAAAGCATATTGGAGAGAACAAGAACATCAAATAGAGGCGGACCTATATAGGGATGAGGGTAGCCTAATCAATTTTTTACGCGTAATGTAAAAAATTACGTTTTTTATGTAAAAAATTTGTTTTAAGGTTTTACGTTACCCCTAAGAAAATATTATTATACCCGTGAGAAAATTTACGTTACCCCTAAAATAATTTAAACTATAAACTTTATAGAAAATTTTAAATTTTATAAAAAGTAGTCTAATATAAAAATATTACCTTTATAAAACCATTATAAATCCAATTAACATTAAAAGCCCAATATATTAAAAACTCAATTAATTTAAAAACCCAATTTATTTTAAAACCCAATTAATATTCCAATCATTATAAAACTCATTTTCCATTTTTATTTAACAAACTCAATACCCTCCCCCCCTAAAAAAGAAAAATGTTTCTCGCCTGCTTCCCTTTCCTGACCGCCTGCGATCCTGCGGCAATGCTGCTCCAATTCCGCCTGCGAGTCCGTCGTTGCTCGGGAACTCAGCCGCCACTACTCCCACATGCCTACAGGTTGCGACTCCGCTGCTGCCGCCTGCGGCCACCCATTTATGTAACATCCTCGTCCCACCGTGGAACAAGAGGTCACTTCAAATGTTAACAGAATATTATAAATCCAAAATAATACTTAAATTACGAACGTTAAATTAAAACATCAACTTATGAAGTCTAAAACATCCGCCAAAATAAATACTAAATCAAAAATTCAAGTCTTATGAAATAAAAGAAATAATTCTCCAAGCATGTGTTCCAAACTCCTATTAGCTCTCATCACACAACCCCGATCAACCCTGATTACCTGCCGTGAAAACAAGAAAGCGGTTGAGCTACAAGCTCAGTGCGCGGATGTAGATCATAATAAACAAAATAATATATATATCGAAGCATGATGTTAGGGAATTTGAAAAGAAACCAAACTCTTAAGTTTAAAACATCTCCATCGAATCCACCCTTTACACCAGAATAAACAAGAAAATAAAGGCTGAAGCAACGAGCGTTTAGAGATTGTTGATACCGAGTAACCTACAAACAAATATATCTTAATGCACATCCACAATGCGAACATATCATATATCATAATCACAATGGCACACTGATCGCGACTCCAATGCACCCCTAATCGGAAGGTGTGTATGGCACTACACAACTCGACCGCGAACTAAACATATCATCAAATTCCTAGAATGCATCCATACGCCTCCCAAATAATCCAAAAGCTTTTCCACGAGCATAATCACATAAACAAAGTGGAGACGCCGTGAACTAATCACACTGCCACGGATAGTGTCAAGTCTTCGGTAGCCACACGACAAGCCTATGGTACCTCCATAGGTAGTTGACTCGGTATCCCTATCTCCTGTCTACAAATCTAGGGTTTTATGGCGCATGAGTGAACAATAATCCAACCACCACCAAATATATTCATCATGCGTAATGATCCTAATTTAAATAAAATCAAGCAATGGCACACAAACGATACGTTCACAAGCATATCATAAAAGTATTTTTTCTCAGTGGTCATAAAATAGCTCAATATCACACATCAGAGTAGCTCGATAAAAGAAGTTGATCATAATAAAGAGTCATAGAGCAACAGAGTGATTTCAAAAGTAGCATGATTTATAGTGAAACAATTAAAAATGACAAAGGACATCCGTACCTCGATAAGTGTCTGATTCTCTTAACGTCTCAAAGTTCCACCGACGTGTTCAACAAACCTACAACGAGGGATTCGACTTCCGAATCAAAATTAATTCATATTGACCCTACTAGTAGTTTTAAATTCCCAACCTATTAATAATTATTTCTCATTGGTGTTATCATTTTGTTATTAGTATTTGTTGTCGTAGTACATGTCTATTTTAAAATTATGAGATAATTAGACTTAAACTTAAAATGTCATGCCATACCAACAGCTACAAGTTCATGGTTCCACAGTTCCACTATATATATACATACATCTTAGATATTTTTATGACTAGTGAATCTTAATTATATAAATTAGCTTACTCATCCAACATATTTGGAGCACAAAACTACCAGGTGTAGGTGAGAAAAAAAGTTAGAAAGGTTGTCAATTTGACATGATAAGTAAGGAAGAAAACAACAGAAGGGTTTTGCTTGGTAAACCTGTATTTACAACATGTTAGAACAGACAACACTACACCACTAACCACCATTAACCATGAGGAGTTTAACTAGACTGGAAATTATTTAAACTTATAAACAGAAACATGACCTAACTCGGGATAGATAAATAAGAAACAAGAGTTAGCTCGATTAAATGCTATTAAAATTCTTTGAACTATTACTTACTCTTTATAAAGAAGTAAACAACTAATTAGCCAACATCATCCTATCAAATCCTTTATGATCACTTAGCTGGCTAAAATGATTTGATAAATAATTGAGTTTTGGGGTTGTAGCTTATGGTTCAAACAAGGAGGAAGTAACTGAATAAAGGAGGGCCTATGGTGTATAAGTTAATATATGCATCACTGGACCAGTAATAACAACAGCACTGACATGATTTTGACCCGCTAAAGAAGTTTAAGAACTTCATAACAGCCCAGAACATGACCACACAAAACACCAACCAAACGCACCCTCTTACCTATATATTATAAAGTTTTGACTCTTTTGTAGTTCTTTAGCTAACCGATATCCGATAAATTTACCCATTAATAATCATAGACTGGTCAACCTCTATGCAACTATAGTTAAATCTTATTATTGATTTCTTTAACTATTAAATTTTATATGTTATGTTTTGGCTTTGGTGGCTAATATAAGGAGACTAGAACTTGGTATTTATGAGTAAAAGAGAAGGCTTTAGTTGTGGAGCCAACAATACAAGAAAAGGCAGAAGCATCATGAAATAATGCTTCAGGTTAATTAGCATTATAAGCTGGCACAAAATTAAGATTCCTACAGACCTTAATATTCATATTTCTTCATAATATTCCTAAGATAATTGAAAAGAAACTTGGTCTCTATTTAGATCAGTTGTATAGACCTTTCATATTGATTTTTTTTAGGAATTGTAAAGACTAAGATCATAAAAATAGTGAGTTTTTTTTGTGGTTACCTTTAGTGAAATAACAAGTTGTTAGAACAGATTAAATCCTTGGAATCAGGTTCTTCAAAGTAGTAGCTGTAACGATTTCGGACTAAAACAAGGAGAAACATAACAAGAAGAACAAAGGTCTTACTATACCTCAGTAGAGACTTCGCTAGCTAGATCTAGGCGACCTCGAACAAGGGATCAACAGCCTATGATTTGCATAACGATTTCGGACTAAAACAAGGAGAAAGAGCGATAAGATGGGGCTACTCGTCAGGATTTGTGTGATGTTGATTTTCAATTGGGGACCCATTTAATAAGGCTTACGATTAAAGTTGCCTGATTTTTTGGTGATGTTAGTTTGTTGGAGATAAAGGAGATGAAGAAGAACCGGGGATGAGTAGATTAGGTTAGATATAGGCTCATGTTTCCCCTTTTTTGTTGTTTATTATTATTTTATTTATTTATTTATTTGTATTAATTTAACTTTGGGTTATTTCAAATTACCTATTTGAAGTTTTGAATCTTTGAAATTTAAAAGTATTCTTTTTATAATATTCTAGGTTTAAGTTTTATTTGCAAGATTTTTAGAGTAGAATATTGATTATTTGGTATTTGATTTTATTTTTTGGTTTTATTGGCAATTGGAGTTTGAAATTAGGGATTTGTATTGAAATTAGATATTTGAATTGGGTTATATGAATTAAAGATTAGGGATTTTATGAATTTGAATTGTATTATATGAATTAGAGATTAGGGATTTGAAATTAGGGTTGTTGCCCATTTACGTATTTAAAGCTTTGAATCTTTGAAGTTTGAATGTATTCTTTCTACATGCTGCTAGCGTGTTGCTTGAAGGTATTCTTTTTTTACTTTCTAAGTTTTTTTGCAAGATTTCAGTGTTATTTGTAAGATTTGAATAGTAGAATATTGATTAATGGTTATTTGATTTAGTTTTTGGTTTTATTGGTAATTAAGGATTTGTATTGAGATTAAGGATTTGTGTTATGTTGTTAATAACTAACTAAACAACTAACAAACCCAAAATACAAATAACATAAATAACTTAATAAGTTAATAACTAAACAAATAACATGACCAAAATTATACTAAGCCCAAAATATAAATAACTAAACAACTAACAAACACATATACCAAATAACATTTAATAAAAATATTAATAAGCTAATAAATAACAAATCCAAAATACCAAATAACATGACCAAAATTATAATAAGCCCAACATTTAAATAACCTAAAAACCTAACAAGTTTACAAGCTCAAATACTTATTACTCAAACTAAATAAATTAAAAAAATAACTAGTTATGCCCATAACCCTTACCGCCTCACTATGTCGCCGATCACCCAACAACCTTTGTCCATGTCGTTGATTATAATGATATGCAACCAGCTGATTCTGATATCAAGTCAACAATTTCTTCAAGTTCAATTCATTCGAGTTAAAATCCTTCGTATTTGTTTTGAATGATCTTCATTCGGACC
Source organism: Flaveria trinervia (assembly GCA_025506515.1). NCBI lineage: Eukaryota > Viridiplantae > Streptophyta > Magnoliopsida > Asterales > Asteraceae > Flaveria > Flaveria trinervia. Next base: position 772,154 of record CM046454.1, on the reverse strand, counting down.
CTTTTTTATAGTATTTTTTATTTTATTTATATAAATGTACGATAAAAAAATACGTTATCTTTGAACTTTTCTTCTAGATCCACCACTGACAACACATGTATATAATGCTATATCGTGACAAAGATTTGATTAGTTTTATATCACAAATCCATATATGGAAGATAACAAGAACAACACATGTGAGAATACATTGTGTTTAATAAGAGAAAATGTTATAGAATAATAACAAAGTTTCAAAAGTATTCTAATTTAATCACTTATACATATTTTTCTCAAATTGGACCACCAAACGATCAAATCGAGTCATTACCAAATTTTATTATGACAAGAAAGTAATGATAGAAAAAACATGAGAGTCAGAATTTTCAATATATAAAATTATATTAAAAACTAAAAAAACATGTTAATTATGAAAAAAATAAAAAAATACCTAAAACTTACGTCAACGTTCTCTATCAGCATCAAAAGATAGAAAAAAATATTTTCTAACTGAATCCAAAAGTATAACATGCTAAAAAATATGTTATGACTTTTAATTTGTATAAAATATAAAAACTGAGTGATCTAATTGGAACACTTTTAAAACTTGAGTTACCTAATTGCAACACTTTTGAAAGTTGGTTACTATTTTACAAAGTTACCCCATTTAATGATACCCTAGTTGAAAAGGTAGATAAATATATATAGTTTTTATACTATATATCCTTAAATTTTATAAATTACACATTAATACGTTCTAAGATAATAATATGCAAGGATACTGTATTTTTTTTAATAATGCCACTTTATGTTGTCTTTATACATCATAACTAGTTGAACTTTTTTGGACAAAGCTTGGTAAAAATGGACGAGATTGAAATGGAAATTTAAAAACTTTATTTCAAAGATTTGTGCTTGGTTGGACCCTAAAGAAACATTTTTAACAGATGAAACGATATTTATTTGTTTAATTTATGACTTGAAGCATGACTCCACACAACACCAACACTTCCACCAAAGTCACCGCCGCCGCCGCCGCCACCAATCAACCATCACACTATTTTCCATTTATCTTTTACTATTAACCAAACAAACATAAAATAATTATTCATTTTATTTTCACATTTTCATCACATGATAATAAAATAGCGATAATTTTTCATTCAATTTTCCTTTCTATTTTTCTATTAATTACATATATTTCTTCACTCATTCTATTATCTCATACCTAACATACTCAAATTTATTTTCTATTCCACCGCTTGTTCTTCCAAACAACAAGATGAAAACCTGAGAAGGCTTCATACCCGAAATCAATCATCCGTCTTCTCTGGGTGAATTGTTGAAGAAGGGGTTATTAAGGCAACTTATATTTTAATAATTCAAATTATTAGCTATTGGTTGATAATAATTTATATTATTAATTCAAATCAATCACACCTTTAGTTTACCTTTTTCTTATCAATAGTAATTATCAACCAAGTTAGAAGTGCCATCAGTTAAATTATTTTGAAACATTCCTTCGAAGATATGTTACGAACCAAATACTAATCATATAAAAACTAAACATCATGCATATTTTTTCACTAAAATTACTTGTAATTTCTTTAATTTTCAATTATGTTGATTATTTTAATAACGCAAAACAAATATTCCAAAAAATGTTATTCACTTATTTAGCATCGTTGTTGCAACCTAACTTGCATGCATACCCTTTAAATTGAACCATTAACCACGAGATAAAACAACACATCATTATATATACCATCTCCCTAAGGCCAATTCACCACACCAAATACCATCAACAATATTGATAAAATGAAGCAATCCACATCTGCCTTTCTTCTTCTCATTTCCCTAGTTGTTACCGTATTCATATCATGCACAAATGCTCAATTTGCTGCGACTATGACTCTTAATAGCTTTGAGAAGGGCGGGAGTGGTGGCGGGCCATCAGAGTGTGACGGCCACTACCACTCGGATGATACGCTAATTGTAGCATTATCCACAAGGTGGTACAATCAGAGACAAAGGTGCTTTAAGTTTATTAATATTAATTACCGTGATAGAAGTGTAAAAGCTATGGTAGTGGACGAATGTGGCTCTACAAGGGGATGCAAGGATGATATTGTTGATGCGTCTAAGGCTGTTTGGAAGGCCCTTGCAGTGCCTAAGAGTGAATGGGGTGAAACCTCAGTAACTTGGTCGGATGCATGATCATATAGAGAAGCCAACTTGATTATAATGAAGAATAAGGTGTTTTACCTTGTGTAACATGTTGAATAAAAAGTCTTGTGACCTACAACAATGAAACATAAAATATAAGAATTTTTTTTCGAGAAATCCTCTAATCTTCATGTTTTAGTTTTTCAGATGGTGAAATTACACACTCAATTACCATTCCTAAATCTACATCATTTCACAATGAAATTTGAATACACATCACGTAAGAAAGACAATATTTCAATGCCTTTGTCATCTTTGTAAAATTTGTGAACTTTGTAAATTATGTAAAAAAAGTTACAAACTTAAACAAATCAGTTGTAATAAAAAAGTTAGGTTATGAAAATAAATGTAAAGAAGGTATTGATGTTGAAAATGTAAGGGTAAGTGAAGAATTGATAGATAACTTAGGAAAATATTTAGTGAATGATTTAGGTGTTGTTGATGTATGTCATAGCACAATCATATATAGTTCAAGAACGCTAGAGGTGTACAAACCGGTTTGGGGGCCCAAACCGGTTCGGGTCCCAAACCGAAACCGGTTTGGTCAAACTCGGTCAAAACCGGTTTGGCCCCAAACCGGTTCGGGTTCAAACCGGTTTCAAAACCGTAAAAACCTAAACCTATCAAACGGTTTGGGTCGGTTTGGAACCGGTTCGGCCCAAACCGGTTCGGCCCAAACCGGTTTTTTTTTTTTTTTTGTTATATTCAAACGAAATTTTAAACTTTTAATTAAAACATAAATATTTATAACATTTTTATATAATTTATATAATTTAAAAGAATTTATATAATTTAAACAATTTATAACATTTATAACATTTATAACATTTAAACAATTTAAACATTTAAACGATTTAAACAATTTAAACATTTAAACGATTTAAACAATTAAACAATTTATAACATTTATAAACATATATATATATATACTATTTATTAACATTTATAAACAATTTAAGCATTTTAACAATTAATAACATTTATAAACAATTTATATCATTTATAAACAATTTAAACATTTTAACAATTCGTAACATTTAAATAATTTAAACATTTAAAACTAAACATTTAACATAGTCGTTTCTTCGTTCGTATTATACTTGTACGTTTATTCCTCGCCACCAGAACCGGAACTGTTACGAAGGTAGTCATCATATGCCGCTTCATCATCAGTCATTCCTGGTGTCAATCCGCTCTCTACCTCGTCCTCGTATAATTCTGCTTCGTATTCCAGTTCTCCTTCAAGCGATCGTTGTCTTGTACTCTTTCCGCGGCATCCAAATAATCTTTCAAGCAAATTGACATTTCAACTGCTTGTGGAGTGAGTCGAGTTCGTCTTATTGATATAATCCTGCCACTAACAGAAAAAGCAGATTTCGAAGCTACCGTAGAAGCTTGGACGGTTAGTAAATCTCGGGCCATGGTGGATAGGATGGGAAATTGATCTTCCTTACCTTTCCACCAAGCCAACAAGTCAAAATTTTAAATTCATGTGGAGTCATGGTCGATAAAAAGTTTGTAAGACCATACCTCCCGAGTTCACTACTCGGAGTGTTACCACGTTGACGTTTATTACATTCATCCCTTAAAGTATTATATAAATCAAACATTGGATCATTCGAACATTCGGCATTTGCAAGAGTGTTGTTGAAGCATTATCAAAAGATATAGAAAATATTTTGTTTTCTAATTTATACGTTTGAATAACTTTATCAATAAGATAAAAAATGTTTTGGCCGGTGTGAGGATAATCAAACAATTCAAACGCAATCGTACGTTTCATCATTTGCCACGAATCGGGTTCAACCCAATGGGCGGTGACACAAATGTACGAGTCCGGTGAACCGTGAGGTGTCGACCAAACATCACTAGTTAAGTTAACACCGGTTTGTAAATTTTCAAAATAAGATATTAATTCATTTTTAGCTTTTTTCCACATTTTTAAACAATCTCTTCGAAGAGTAGCACGACTTACATTGGTGTAACGAGGTTGGAGAGTTCGTTGAATGAGTCGAGTCAAACGTTCGTTGTCGAAATGTTTGAATGGCAAGCTTTCTTGAATTACAAATTGCGCCATTTGCTCCCGAACCGCATCAACGTTATAAGCCCAAATATTTCCTTCGTTTGTCATCGAAGCTTGACCTTGAGAAGGTTCACCTTTTAACGCTCTACAATATTTATTTGCAATATGGTTTTTCAACGTTGTGTTTGCATCTTTTTTGAAAAACTTATGACAAAACTTGCAACGAGCCTTGTTTGGACCGCTAGCCATTTGACATAAATCGTAATTGCACCATACTTCGGGGTTCCTATTCGTAGGAAGGATTGCTATCACCACGTTGCTTGAAGACGCTTCACAACCAACGGATGATTGAGCACTTGTTGAAGCCATTTCAGAGATTTTTGTGAGAGCGTTTTTGAGAGCGTTTTAAACGAAAGTATTTGTGGAGAGCGTTTTTGAGAGCGTTTTTGAGATTTTTGAGAGTAGAGAGTGTTATAAGTTGTTGTGATTCAACCAAAACATCAAATACATATATATAGTAACCTAGTGGGGGTATAATGGTAAAAAAACATCAAAAAAACGGTCAAAAATTGCAAAAAACGGCTATATAGCCGTTGGGTAACGGTAACCGGTTTGAAACCGGTTTGGGTGACCGGTTTGAAACCGGTTTGGGTGACCGGTTTGGGAAACCGGTTTGGGTGACCGGTTTGGAACCGGTTTGGGTGACCGGTTTGGGAAACCGGTTTGGGTGACCGGTTGGGAAACCGGTTTGGGTGACCGGTTTGGGAAACGGTTTGGGTGACCGTTTGGGAAACCGGTTTGGAACCGGTTTGGGACCGGTTTGAAAACCAGTTCGGTTTGAAACCGGTTTGGAACGTCGAAGTGATAAACCGGTCAAGAACCGGCGGTTCGGGCCCGGTTTGAAACCGGTTTGGGCCAAACCGGTTTGGGCCTCAAACCGGTTCCGGTTTTTTTGGCCGAACCGGTTCCCAAACCGGTTTTTTTGGCCACCTCTAGCTCCATGTATTGCATATGGTCTAAATAGCATAAATTCTTTAACATTAGGATAACTGAAAGTTATATGTCATCATCTCAAATAATATTGGATTTGCCTTATAAAATTACATGGAAGTAACAAGCTAGAATGATAATTTCATAAAAATGATTTGTTGTATGCTAGGGTAGGTTTAATACAAGAGAAAGCTTGGACAAAAACGCAAGAATCAAATTAAATGATGTAACACTAGAATAATAATAAAAATACATGTGGATATTGGATAAATAAGCAAATAACAGACACTAGTAAATTTTCAGAAAGTGCTTAAGTTAAACATCTTTAGCACTTTACAAATGATGATGCGCCCTATTTATTTGTTGTGCTATGTTCAACCAAAAAACTAAATGTATAAATCACACATTAATAAAACAACATAGCTAGTGGCGGAACTTGAACATTATCGTAAGGGAAACGGGGGCGAAATTAATATTTTTTAAAAAGGGCGAACTCGATATTTATATAAAAATTAACACTAACGGGTCAAAAATTACACTACCAGATTAAAATTTAACACTGCTAACAAAAAAAGGCACGGGTCTCCTTATACTTCGCCCCTGAAGATAGCATTGAATCATTATAAACTTAAGTTCATCAATAGTATCAAACTTTTTTCTATAAACATACTAACAAGCCACACTCTCACACATTAATCATGACCCATTGAATAACAACAAAAAGGGCGAATCATTATGACATGTAATTTGTTGCATCTAACAAAGATTTGGTTTAATACCCTATTTAGGACAAAAATAAGAATAATAACAAAGCATGTCTACAAGACAAACACTTAGTTTGAAAAACACATTAAATAAATTATATATTACTCAAGTTAGATACTATATATGAGTTGTTTTCTTTATAGATAGTGATTTCTATGTTGTATATTGGTTGATATGATCAGAGTTATTTTGCCGTTTATCCATAACAAATCCATAAAAAAATAATGTTACATAATTTAGAATGTGATTCTTTTAGGCTAACTCACTAGTTCCTAAAGATCAAAACTTGATTATTTTGCTAAATCGAAGTGACATCCTCCCCTCTTATCTTTTCAATTCACTAAGCCATTTAAAGAACTAGACTAGCTAGTTAAATATCTAGATCAGATACCTTACACCAATATATAAGAAAATTATTATTATACTTTTGATACATATATTTTTTTTGAACGGCCTTTAGATGTATATAACTTTGCTTTTAGTGGCGGACCAAGGAAATACTTTTATGCGGTGGAAATTTTTTAGGCTCGTATAGGCATCGCTATATAATAATTTTATCAAGTCAGATCATGATGGGTCGATCATAATCAAAGTTCAAAATTCTTGTTCTAAAATTCATAAATCATAAATTATAATTGAAGATTTGAAGTTTATAATTTTTCAAATCCTATTATATATTCCCTAATATGTAATCAAATAATCATCTAAACAACAAAATAACTATATAAAACATTAAATCTCTCAAAGTGTTAATCACACTATCAAACATAGGGGGGAAAAGTACAAGATTTTAAATGGTTTGATCAAAAGTCTTCACCATAAAGTATTCCTATCTTCTCACCAACAATTGTAGTCATTACAAATTATCATAAAACTTGGGCCCTTGTATGATGTTATAAACTCAATTCTTATGAATCACATCAGATCTTGTATGATAATTTCTAGCTTATGTTTAACTTAAAAACAAAAACAATACAAAATTAATAAGCATTCTAATGTTATGATTTTATATGAATTACTACATAAAAAGTAAACTCTATCTTACATAGATTCACAAAACCTCTCTCTTTTTTTACATACATTAATTTTGATTAATACAATAACACAAATATAATATTCCAAAAATTGTTATTTTAGCATCGTAGTTTCAACCTATCTTCCATACATACCCTAAGAAATTTAACCATTTAACCACAAGACAAAACAAAACATCATTATATATTCGATCTCACTTGGGCCAATTTCATCACACCAAATACCATCAACAATATTGATAAAATGAAGCAATCTACATTTGCCTTTCTCCTTCTCATTTCCATACTTGTTACCATATTCATATCATGCACAAATGCTCAACTTGCTGCAACTATGACTCTTAATAGCTTTGAGAAGGGTGGGAGTGGTGGCGGGCCATCAGAGTGCGACGGCCATTACCACTCGGATGATACGCTAATCGTAGCATTATCTACCAGGTGGTACAATCAGGGACAAAGGTGCTTTAAGTTTATTAATATTAATTACAATGGTAGAAGTGTAAAAGCTATGGTGGTAGATGAGTGTGACTCTACCAAAGGATGTAAAGATGATATAGTTGACGCATCTAAAGCTGTTTGGAAGGCTCTTCAAGTGCCTAAGAGTGAATGGGGTGAAACTTCAGTGACTTGGTCAGATGCATGATAATTCAAAAAGCTAAGTCAATGATGAAACTAATAAAATGTTTTATTTGTGAAACATGTTGAATAAAAAGTAGGGTTACCTACAACAATAAGATGTAAAATTTATCCAAGGAAAAATTCTTGTTTCGAGAACTCGTACTCCAATCTTCAGGTTCTATTTATATGTGAAGATCAAACCATCAAGGACCTCACACCAATATACAATAAATTTACTACACTTTTTTCACATATATGACTTTGCATTTATGTAAAAAAATTAATGCAACTTCATTTTTCCTCATTGTTAATATGATAATGGCTTTAAATGGCATATATAACCCTCTTTGATATTACAATAGTTACAAGTTACATGTCACAATCTTAAGTAATAGTGGCTTTAAAAAAGCATAATTCAAGTAGACATGAAAGTGAATTAAAGATAATACGTTATATGTAAGCCTGGAAAAAGGAAAGCTCGAGTCATTTTATTCTATTTTTTATCCCTAAGATTATCGAATCCAAGAATTTTAATTTGTTGAAGTGTGTTGATTAGTGATACCTCCCAATCATTGTTTTCGCGAGCGGATCGGACCGGCCGGTCCGATCGGTTCGACCGGGGATCAGTTTGGTGGCTGGTCCAGTTCGCTACGAATCGTTTTTGAGGGGTCGAACCGGCCAGTGGGATCGTTCCGGTGGCCGGTTCTTCTCGTTTTAAGTAAGCTAGTAGTGTGAAAAGGACTCATCTTAGCTTGTATAAATAATAAACCCAGTTGAGACTTGTTATTTAACATTATAAGTTGTTTTTGCGTTCAACTATTGAAGTATGATGGGTTGTTTTCGTGTTATGTGGTTCATTAGCACGACAACACCTATTAAGAATAGCACTTTATCATGTGACTAATTTTTTTATTAAAGAGTGAATTGTTTTTTTCTTTGTGTTCCGGTCATATTTATCATTTGAATTCAAAAAGTTTTTTTGTTGCATCTACTTTTTCAAGATTTTAAAAAGTTGTTATTTTTGTCCAAGTACACCGTTATGCTAAAATGTTAGATATCCATCATTAAAAGGAGTAATTATATGATTTTGCATATAAAAACAAAATCCTACTTTATGTTTACGTGATGTTAAAATTACATTCATGTACTATTGTTCCATTCGTGAAACCTAAATCGAAACTTTCATCTTTTCATCGTCGAATATTTCATCATCGTTGAATCACAAGATTGTCAGCTTTATCAATGGGAGAAAAAAATCGAGCTGCTTTTTGGTGGCGGTCGAAACCCATTGCGAAAGAGTTGTATAATGGAGACCACCTCCTCTAGTTGTCATCTTCCCTATATTGTGATTCATGATCACAACCACACAATCAATCTCCTTATGGCAAAGTTGTGATTTTGTTAGTTTAACATTTTAAATTAATAAAATTAATGTTTTTGGAAGAAATTGCAAATTTTTAAAACCTTGAGCTGCTAGATGCAAAACAAATTATTTTTGTATGAAAATAGTAAATGTAACTAAATCAGTAGGGAGGTAAACGGTAACTCAAATTTTTTAACTTCTTTTAACAGGTAGTATATTATAAAAGCTACCCAAATTAATATACAGATCCACCATAATACAAGGATACTGAAATTATGTACGTTTCACAGTGGATTCCTTAAAAGTATATGAGTGTGTTTGGTATATTATATGGAATGGTTTTGGATGGTTGTGAGTGAAAGAGAAATAAAATATTATTATGAATTGGTATATTTGAAGAATCACCGTTCAATCCTTATAAAATTTTTAGGGAAAATGTCACAGAATAGTAACCAAGTTTTAAAAGTGTTTTAATTTAATCACTCATGCATATTTTTCTCAAATTGGACCTCCAAACGATCAAATCGAGTCATTACCAAATTTTATTATGACAAGAAAGTAATGATGGAAAAGACATGAGAGTTAGAATTTTTAATATATAAAATTATATTAAAAAATAAAAAAAAACATGTTAATTATGAAAAAAAATAAAAAAGTGCCTAAAATTTACGTCAACGTTCTATATCAGCATCAAAAGATAGAAAAAAATATTTTCTAACTGAATCCAAAAGTAAACATGCTAAAAAATATGTTATGACTTTTAATTTGTATAAAATATAAAAATGAGTGATTTGATTAGAACACTTTTAAAACTTGAGTTACTTAATTGGAACACTTTTGAAAGTTGGTTACTATTTTACAAAATTACCCTAAATATTAATATCTTTTTAAGTGGTTGTGAGTGGAGGTGAGAGAAAAAGTAATGTTAAGGATATAAAAAGTATTATTTAATTAAAAAAAAGAGAAAATATAGTAATTTTTAGTGTAATTACATGGATAAAAATAAGAAATCTACTGTGAATGCTCTTAGGCACATGATGCAAATCCATTAAGTGTATGATACGCTTAGGTATATTTGCATAATGTATAAAGTTTTATATTCGTATTATATGTATTACACCTTGTGTGATCTATAAGGTTACCTAGACTTATAAGCTGATTATTAATCGTGAAAATCTGTTTACCTACAGTTAGCTTTTTGCTAGCATTGGTAACTTCTTTCGCATGACTAATGAACTAGAGGCGCTCCAAATGTTTGTTGACACTCATCAAGCATAAGTTTATGTTACCATTGGTATTTAACATCGTTGTAATAATATAACAAATCATCTCGACTATTTAAACACTCATTTTTCTTTTTAACTTTATTATTAGATATTGAAGGGGTCTTAAATTGTCACTATTTTTTTAATATGTGGTACATTAGTTATATATAGCTGTCCTCCTGTTGTGTTGACATAGCTTTTTTGTTTGTGTGGTATGCTTTTGTGCTGATGATGTAAGCCTGAGTGTGGACCACAAGCTAATGCGATAAGTTAGGTCTCAATTTACTCCGGCCGATGAGTCCAGGCTCCCCGCTGGCTCGTCCCTGATGGCTGACTAGCCCAGTGTTACCTTCTCCTTGCACAGTTACACAAGTCTAGACTCTAAGCCCCGAGATTTATGTAGCAACATTTCAACAAACACCGTGTGTTACTCATTTACCCTTTGTCATCAAACAACACTCGGCACTCAAGAAATCACACCCTCGAGCCCTCGCTTATTGTGATGATGGTGGTGAGGAAAATGACGGTCATGGCTGGAAAAGAGTGTTTCAAGAAGACTAAACCAAAAGTAGATAGTTATTCTATGACCTCAACACGATTATTATGTAAATGACAAATCGGGTATTAATCTGAAGCGGAAACTATTTGAGTATTTGTTCTGGTCCTACCTTCTCCAGACCCTACCAGTAGTCTTGTTATGAGTGGGATTTTACCAGGTTGTTTGTTTGTTATTAGTCTCTAACATATACAAGACTTAAAAATAGAATCATCCAAAGGCTAGTGGTTTCAATATCAGAATACAAACTATAATCATAAATGTTGACACAGGGTAACACAATAATTATGGAAAAAAACAGGCAAAACATAATGAAACAAAACCAAAAGGAGGACAAGCTATAGCTTACACCTGAGCTGTGCCTTGAGTGAACTTAGGGTCTTCACACCTGTAACTTCCATCAGGTCCGATTCCGAAGCCTCTCGGATCAGCAAACACATTCTCCAACAGCTGGCTTCTAGACGGTGCAGGGCTCTCGTCCGCAAACTCCACAGCATCCTCAACCACCTCGTCTATCTTCTTCTCGATCGCCTTCAACTCTGCTTCACTCGCCAGTTTGTTTTCAAGCAGGTACTTCTTAAACTGTGTTATTGGGTCTCGGGCTGCATAGCGCGCCTTCTCCTCTGTCAAACAGTCAAACAAAACAATGTTACATTGTTAATCAAACAAGATACTATAATTCAAAACCTTTCAAAGACTTTAACTACCTGGGTCACGAAGCTCATCAGGGTCAGCCAACGAGTGTCCTCTAAACCTGTAAGTCTCACATTCAACCAATGTCGGTCCGTCACCTCTTCTAGCGCGTGCAATAGCCTCCTTTGCTACCTCCCGCACCTTCAACACATCCATCCCATCAACATGGACTCCCGGCATCCCAAAAGCTGGGCCTTTCTTCCAGATCTCTGGATCTGAAGTTGCACGAAGATGGGACATCCCAATGGCCCATAGATTATTCTCTACGACGAATATTATAGGCAGTTTCCATAGAGCAGCCATGTTCAAGCACTCAAAGAACTGTCCGTTGTTTGCAGTCCCGTCTCCAAAGAAAGCCAATGTGACATGATCACAATCAGCCTCTTTCAAAACTTCCCGTCTGTACTTGCTAGTGAATGCTGCACCTGTGGCAACCGGGATCCCTTCTCCTATAAAAGCAAAACCGCCAAGCACATTGTGTTCAGCGGAGAACATGTGCATGGACCCACCCTGCCCACGGCAACATCCTGTTGTCTTCCCAAATAGCTCACTCATGACAGCGCGTGCAGGCACCCCTTTGCTTAGAGCATGAACATGATCACGATACGTGCTCACAACAGTATCCTCTTTCTTCAAGAGTTTGATGAATCCTGAGGAAACAGCTTCTTGACCGTTGTATAAATGCACAAAACCAAACATTTTGCCCCTGTAGTACATCTGTGCACACATGTCCTCAAAAACTCTACCCAAGATCATGTCTTCATATACTTCTAAACCCTCTTGTTTGGTAACCAGCTGCACACACAGAACAAACACCCAAATCAGGTTTCTTGTAACAGTGTTCATGGTTTGATAATAAAGACAGTAAATGAACAGATTGCACATACATAACTACATATTTCAGAAAATTAAAAAACTAAATAAACAAAGGTTAAACTTCCCACCCGTAAGAACGAGCTATCAAACCGCTTTGAAAAACAGTAAACCATGGACTGAATCATACAAATCTCAGCTCAATTGAACCAGCAAACAGCCCATTTTCATCAGACTTTGGGTTCGGATGGTTCGGTGGGTTTCAACAGTTTACAATCACCTCTAGTAACATATTTACTAAGCTTCCACTTAACAGTTAGCATACTTTGTTGCAGTGATCTACTTGTACATGTAAACAATCAACTCATATAGTAAGTTAGTGTCATCATTAACAACTTTCAATCTTCCTCATCAAAAGTTAACACAAATCACAGATCATCATCAAACATTTGACACTTCGGAAACCTAAAATCGAGCATATCCAATCCCAATTAAAGCACTACCCAAGAACAATGCAAGCATCACAGAGCCAATTAGGGCTTAATCGACACACAATCAAACCAATTCCACAAATCAATACATCAAACACCAACTCCCATTACAATTACAATCACAATCAGAATCAGAATCAGAATCACAAACACCAGGTAAGCTAATAACGAACAGTTGAAACCAGATCGACTTGAAAATGAACGATAATATCGATGAATTGAGGCAAAAAGAGTAAAAGAGAAGGCGAACTGACGAGATTGGAGGTGGATTCGAGCTTGACATCGGAGACGTTAGCAGCGACGGCGGATCGGCGTTGGGCGGAGGAAATGGATCGGGTACGGGTACGGGTACGGGTGAGGGCGGTGGGGGTGGGGGTGGGGCGGAGGGTCCGAGTGGATCCGAGAAAGAGGGAAGAAGTGGTGGGTTTAGCACGGGGATCAACGAGTGGGGGTAGTGGGTGAGGGTGGATGACTCTTGAGAAACCCATTGATGAATGGATTGATGGTGTGGTGATTGTTTGTGGGGATTTGCAGGTGGGTTTGTGAAGGGGAATAAATAGAGGGATGAAGACGATGAAGAAGAAGAAGAGGGGCGGAGAGTACGAGGAGGGTAAATCTGGAAATAAACGTCTTTGGGTGTTGGTTGAGGTGTTCACCCACATAAAACCAACTCATTATTAACGTCCACTGTTGCACACACTTGTCTTCTTCACGGGTCGGGTCACACGCTTGTCTTTCTCATGGGTCGGGTCGGGTTTGGGTCTAACAAAATCAAAACTGAAATTGGTTTTGGATTCTAGTTGGTTTTGGGTTTTAGTATACGTTTGCTTTGTTATGTCTGTTTTGGTTCAGACTGTCTTACTTTCTTACATGTTAACACGAATGATTTAACTACATTTGATGGTATAAGATGAAATAGAAGTTCAGAGTCTTTTTTAAATGTAACGAAAGATTAGAATATATATATATATATATATATATATATATATATATAATATATATATATAAACTTTAGCTAAAGTTCAATGCATAAAACTGTCCATGTAGGGATGTTTATTGCCCAAAGAGCAGACTGGTTTTGTGTGTTTAGATTTGATCACAATCAGTTTATTAATGTTCTCATGTTAACACGCGAGATGCTTCCTCCTAAGATGATCATAGTTTAAGGATCGGACTAACCCAGAACAAAACTAAAAAAAGTGAAAAATGAGGACAAAGGACCGACCAGTTTCGTGTGTTTCTTGTTGGTCTGGTTGCGGGTCCATTCGAAAGTTTTTCGGGTCAACCGACGAGATACTCAAGCCTACGCCCATGCACGCGAGGTCCAAACTAGGTAAACACACCAGATTTGGTGTTTCATAAGTTTTGATCTCGTTGGATTTTGATGAATTTGATTATATACCGTATCTAGTGTTTTCATGTCTAAATAGATATATATAAACCGGATGCTATGTTAATTGTTAGTTGTTGGTGACTAGGGTTGTAAACGAATCAAGCTGACTCACAAACTACTCGGGACCAGCTCGAAAAAATGCTCAAATCAAGCCAAGCTTTAACGAGCTTGAGCCCACATTATGACTCGTTTGCTAAACGAACTCGAGCCCACATTATGACTCGTTTGCTAAACGAGCTCGAGCCCACATTATGGCTCGTTTGCTAAACGAGCTCGAGCCCACATTATGGCTCGTTTGCTAAACGAGCTCGAGCCCACATTATGGCTCGTTTGCTAAACGAGCTCGAGCCCACATTATGGCTCGTTTCCTAAACGAGCTCGAGCCCACTTTATGACTCGTTTGCTAAACGAGCTCGAGCCCACTTTATGGCTCGTTTGCTAAATGAGCTCGAGCCCACTTTATGGCTCGTTTACTGAACGAACTCGTGCTCGAGATTCAAATATTGAGCTCAAGCCAGCTAACGAGCTTAAACGAGCTTTTTGTTTATATAATTGTTTATTTACATATTAAATATATATTTACATAAATCATATTATTATATATATTATTTGATCAATATAATTAAATAATATATATTATGTTAAATATAAAAAAAAGTATGATTATAAATAATATATAAAATAATTACAATTTTTTACTAATTTAACAATAAACAAGCCAAGCTCAACTATTTCTGACGAGCCGAGCTCAAGTTTAAAAAAAATAAGTACAAATAATCCGAGCTCTAACTTTCTAAAACCAAAATGAGAAGAGCTTGGATCTAAACGAGCTCAGATTCTGCTCGACTTGTTTACACCCTATAGGTGACAAAGAGGGTAAATGTTACTCACTTTTTAACTAATAGCAAAATATGACGGTGTTAGTTGGTTTTTAATTCTTTTTTAAATTAATTTGAGTAAATAAAAAATATCTTATGTAAAATTACTGTTACTCACTTTTTAACTAATAGCAAAATATGACGGTGTTAGTTTCAGAAATTAGGATAAAAAGAAATGAAAACCGCATGAGTTCATATAAAGAAGGTATAAGGACAAACCAATATTTTCAACAAATCACGTTAATGAAAACAACAATTAACTCAACTTACTAAGATAGATCGTTGATATTTGGTACCAAAACTATTGCGTCTATTAACATGTGAGTCTATATTTAACGTCTATTAACATGTGAGTCTATGTTTAGCGTCTATTAACATGCGACGGTTGTTCTTTACAGTCTTTATTGTTCGCATTATTTATTATTACTACTAAAAGTTAGGTCAAAAACTAAAAGTTAATTCCGTTCATATATGGTTTAAAAAATTCTTACTTTAAAGACGTAATAGATAATTTCAACCTTTCAGGCCACACAGAATGCACATGGGGGAAACCAGGTAGTGCCCGAGGAAAACCCAAGCGAGTCCAGAAAACCACACCGCTGGTTCAATTAATCACTAACCCTGTGAATTTTCATAGGGATTCATCGGTTACACAACTCAAATGCAACTTGTATTGCACCATCCTTGATGCATATTGGGGAAACGTTAAAAAACTAGGAAAAATAGGAAAAACTTATGTGACATCGACTGTCAGAAAGGGAAAAACAGTTACCTCTTGTTAGAGACAAAAAATATAAAAAGATTACCTAAAGTTGGACCATTTAAAGTTACTAAATATCATACGATTAAAGTTTTCCTTGTATATAAGTGCACAAACAGGTGTTTTTCATGGTTTTGGTTGGTCAACAAAAATCAAAACTGATTCTTGGTGGAACTGGTTCACGTTAAAAACCGGTTTTTAGAGAGGAAATTGATCAGATTCGGTTTGACATGGTTTGGTTCAAGTTAAACCCACATAGCTGAGGCAGACTACAAACCAATTGCTAATCGGTTCTTGCCAAACTGGTTTCAGTACCAGTTGCAATACCTGAACCAGTTTCTTTTACACATCTGTATGTTAATTAAAAACTTTAGGCCTGGTAAAGTATGGGATAATTACTTAGTTAGCCCAGTCTAGATAAAATTCTATTCTAATAAATAGAAATGAGCCTATCTAACTAGACCCATCTGTTTAGAGCACAACAAAACCCAAATATTTGACAAAAAATTTGGTCAACAATATTTGTTGTCACAAATGCAGAACAAGCATCTTTTAAAAGTTACTATCGACTAATTGGATTCAACTATGAGAGTTTGACCTCAATTATCAAGTTCCATTGCTTGAGCAGCTTTAGCTTTAGCCAATGGTGTCATTCTGGTCTTCAATTTCTTCTTCCCCACTGTAAATCCACTCTTACCCTTCTTCTTGATCTTGCTTGCACTTCCATCAACCTAATCAGAAAATATGTAGATTGATTGAGTTTATGAGATTCAAAATCACACAGTGAGGTCACAAATCTCTTACAGCACACACAACAGTCACATGAAATGAAATTCTCATGCACATGATTTTGCATTTTGACTATGTTGATGTGCATTACAAGAACTTCACAAAAAGTTGCCTTTTTTATATATAGAAAATATGATAGGACACTAAATATTCAATCTGGCTTTCAAACTATAGCAGCCATATCTGAAAAAGCACAAATTTTGATTCATTAAGTTGCATACTGGTTTACAATCCAAACTTGGAACCAACATCGATTTAAATGCTGGAACCCTAGAATCCTATGCGTTCAAAGATGACTTGAAAGAATTTGAAAACTTCTAAAGCGAAGTGAATAGTAAGCCAAATTGTAACATTTCTAGTTCCTAACTATACTTATAGTCTTATACAGCTAAGACCATACGACTATGTAGTCAGATACGCTCTCCAAAGCGGGCAGGTGAGGTGCAGTCATACTGGACATCAAGGCGCTCAGGCGATGATTTCAGCTAGAACTGGTCTCAAACAACAAAAAATGGCCTGAAACATGTTTAAGCTAGCCTAAACCAGCCTAAAACGTGTCTAAAACCCCTAAACGTGATTTGTTAATACCATGCCTCTTGTTTGATAAGGTGCTAGCTTTTTAAGCACTTTGCAGCCCAAGTGTAGTCCGAGTGTTCGACTAACCTAGCCATACAATACTTCTCCTAATACAAACCAAAACCCATGTTTGACTTCTGCCAATAAAACCTAATACCCATAATGTTCAGATTCAGATAATAACACTTCTTTGTCCATTGTATCACCAAATCATTTATAGCTTAACAGTCATCAAACTTTTTGAAAATCAGATAGTTTTTTTAATGATGAGATGTGATTAATACTAAAAGCAACATTCATAAAACGAAAATCAATCAACAGGGATATAATTAATAACCAAAATCACTTACTTTCATCTTGTTCTTCTTAGCTTCTAGCTTCTTCGCCTTCTTTTCTTTCGCTTCTTGTTCTCCTAATTTCCAAAAGTAAATAACAAAACAATAAATTCCAATACGAAAGAACAAGAAACCAATTAAAGATAATAAAGATATACAAAGAGTGAATTTGAGAAATTGCTTACTTCGAAGCTCGAACTCGTGCTGTTTTTTTCTAAGAGATAAGTTGTTTTTCTTCGACATCTCCGATGAATCTTCAACGGCGACTATTGTGATTCAATTGAGTGTTTCAATGGTTGCAGTGAGCGAAGATAATGAATCGACTGCGTTAAAACCCTAACCCTAAGGGACGATTCAATTTGAGGAACTTCCCCTTTTGTCGGGTTGATATTTGCTATTTGATCCCTGTAGTTTCTGTTGATATTAAATGGGTCCAACGTTTATAAATCGATATTTTCTTATATGTTTTGTATAAAGGTTATACAAGTGTATGTGTTATTGTTAATGACACCGAAAACAAATAAAATCAAGGGTTGTTAAAATGCTATAAATTCCATATAACTCTATACCATCCTTATGTGTCTTTTAAATTAACTTTTATCATTTATAATTGGGATTCTTTTAAAAATCTGAGAGGTGTTGATTTTGTATTGGAAGTAGGAGTGTTAAAAAAATTGATACTGACAATATTCAAAATTCAATCCGTATTCAAATCCAAATAAATCAATTTGAATATTTATTCGGATTGGATCTCATTTAAATCCGAAATACTTATTCGGATTTTGGATGTCGCTATTTTTTTTGGGTTATTCGGACATCTGTTAATCCGAATAAGAATTCAACTATTTTTCTAGTCAATACTTATTAGTCAACTACATATTATGTTTTTAACTCAATACTCAAGAATTTTAACACACTTTAGTTCTTTAATCCTAAACATTTTTATACAATAATTGATTGTTGTTCTAAATTAGAGATTTTAATTTTTAGGTTATATACATTTATCTGTTATGTTTTAAGTTTGAATTTGTGTTCTTTATTGTGATTTTAAACTTATAAAATGTTAACAATAAAATATTAGCAAAAAAGTAAAAGCATTAAATAGGAAAAATTGTTATTTGGTTTTTTCGGATAGATTCAGATCAAATAGATATATTCTCATTTAAATTGGATTTTGGATACGGTTATGAAAATTACAAATCCGAATAATCCGATTCGTATTACAGAACAGTTTGTTGTTCAATCGAATATAAACACCCCTAGTTGAAAGGATATTTAAATATAGGGATCATTTTAAATATAGTCCTGTCACTTTTAAATTCACAATCAAATGACTAACTTTTTCTTATGTTTACATTTTCTAAGAGTTGTAACACACATGATCAAGTGGCATTGGTTCTCACTATGACACGAGCCTTTATACTCTATCATCTTTGGGTGTTTAGGTATTCACCGTAAGCAATTTCTTAATAGTTTTTTTTTATTATTATCTACTTATACTATATAGATGGGATTAAATCAATATATTAAAAGATTAAATCAATAAATTAAAATCTTAGTGAAGTTATTGATACTATACATTTTCAGTCATGTTTATGGTTATTTATGACATTTTACCTTGAATTATAGGAACTAAACACGGGCTTGTTAATTAATGATTGGTAGAATTTTTATCTGGAATTAATGCATTAATCTGATAATTATATACCGATTAGAATGTTATTAAGAAAACGGTATTCTTATACAAACAAAATAGAATTACACATTTCAATTGTCTATTCTTTATAAGAAACTGATTTCCAAAGGTACTTTATGGTTCTAACGATCTGAGACGATGATGACCAAACCCACATAGTGCGAAAGGAAAATGACTAAAGTCCCATCACATGCCATGTGGATAACTATCGTTTGTTGGTTTTTTTAATAAATGGTTTACACATTTGTCTTTAGTTGTTTTTTGTCAACATCAATATAAATATTTTTGAAAAAGAGTATGTATCCAAATCATATTTTTATTGTAGGCTATTGTGAGTGAAGTTATCGTTGTATACCACGACAAACCTAACTAATTAAAAGCGAAAAACATCATTGCAGGTATTGAAATTACCAAATCATTTTTATAGTCGCTTTTTATGGTTTTGACTATCTAAGGCGATGACAACCAAATTCACGTAGCACAAGGGAAAAATGATCGAACTCTAGCGGTGTGATGCATGAATAACTTATGTGGTAATCCAAAAATCGTAATGCGTAGTTGTCTTTATTTTTTTGTCAACATCCGATGTTATTTATAAAAAAAGGAATTGTACTAAAAATCGTGTATATTTTTAGCAGGTTAAGCTACACCGAGTGCAGTTACCGTTGTTGTACCATAACAAATTGAATCAATCATGAGCGAGTGTCATCGTTGCCAATGTTGGTATTATCGGAACCACTGTCATTATTCACTTTTACTGTTTCTGACAAGCCAAC
The DNA here is from genome assembly GCA_025506515.1 of Flaveria trinervia. Classification (NCBI taxonomy): domain Eukaryota; kingdom Viridiplantae; phylum Streptophyta; class Magnoliopsida; order Asterales; family Asteraceae; genus Flaveria; species Flaveria trinervia. Next base: position 752,135 of record CM046454.1, on the reverse strand, counting down.
CATATAACAACCAGAGTCACGTCACGTTACACGAGATTTAAACTTGATGAGGGAAAAAACTAGTTAATTATTATTTAAAATCGAATACAACTAGATTTTTCGTAATGTCTCCATATTAAACATTATTTTGGACAAGACAAGCATCTTATCATTATGTGGTTTGAAACCTCTTTTGCAACTCCATTTTTGCAGGTGTGGTTGTAAATCATCTTTGACTAGGTCCTAGCACAACATTCTGTCTTTGGTTTGAGGGGCCAAATTGTCTTCTCAAACGTCCCATATAGTCTTTTAACATCCATTAATATCTTGTGTTTTTAATTAGAATGAATTTTTAGTTGAACAATCAAACCTAACAAAACATATCATACACGCGATGTGAAGGGGTAGCCCCAACCCCAAATGGTTCGAGATAACCAAGACGACGACTATGCAAGTATGGAGATGGTTCGGAAGAGTCAAGACGGTTCGATGAGTATAATGATGGTTCCATATGAAGAAAATGGTTCTGATTTCTAAGTATAACGGTGGTTCAAATAAATTTATAGAATAAAGACTAAGGGTTATTAGCCTAATTATTATTGGAGTCGGTGGATATTAATCGCAATGAAGGATCTCTTGAAACTACACTAATACACTTAAATTTATAGAATAAAGACTATGGGTTATTAAGCATTGTAATTTAAACAAAATTGATGACCTATAACAGGAAAAAGGACGCAAGTGACGTTACACAAAGAATAAAACATATAAATGACCAAAATGTAAAAAAGAATACTTGTTTCAAAGGTTAAAAGTGTAAATTCTTAAAGTTTATAAGATAAGTCATGTCCAAAGTTCATACAAATGTTGGACTCTTGCATAACATAATTTAATGCGTGTAAAACACGATATGATCGATGGCATGTTAAACTCAAGTATATATATTGTAACCGATGCTACAATGATATTTCTGGCTGATACCCTTTGACGTATGGATAATGTTTAACGAGTCGAGCGTATAATGAAATATAGAAAGACTGAAATATCATACAACCACTATGATCTAAGTGTTAAAACTAAACATATCAACAAGTTTATTAGGATTGTGATTATATAATTAAGCTTGAATTTATTAATTATACTCGAAACAATATAAAGCTTAATTCGATTAATAATTGATTAGGATTTGAATTTCATGTTAAAAGATTAATAAAATAAGTTACCATATAAAACTTATGGTTGAATGATTTCTGAGATTAATAAATATATTAATCCCATAAGCGATGTGATAAAGACATATGTTATATGTCGGCTTTGGAATACAAGCATCTATCTCCACACGTTGTTGTTGGTTTGTTCCCCATGTTTTTGTTTTATTTATTTCCCACACTCTTTTTTTAATATTTGTTGCATTCATACTATAATGTACATTATTTGTACTCTAGAAAAAAAAATCAGCACAATAGTCATGGCATAATATGCGTGTATAAATACATGCATGCACTCAAATAAATTTAACAGTAAAAAATAAAAGTAGTCAACTTGAGAAGACTAAACGAATAAATGAATTCACATATTAAAATTTAATTCGAACTTGACAACTACAAATGCCAATTTGATGCAATATGTGATGTTTCGGTAGTTAAACAACAATGAGTATTAAATCACCATACATAAAAGGTGAAAAGAATTTGAATTATAAACAATATCCAATGAGAGTTAAAGTCAAAAATCATATATTAGTTTTTTATATTGTTTTTGTTTTTGTGTTGTTTATAGTTTTTGTGTTGTTTATAGTTCTTGTGTTGTTTTCACTTCTTGTGAAGTTCACGAAGCGTTTGTGTTGTTTTATGTTTGTATAAGAGTTAAAGGTGTAAAATGTTTGTTACAAGTTTGTTAGATCAATTTGGGTATAAATAGAGTTGTAGAAGAGGATAATTGAAGTGAACCGAATGTAATTCATTTCTTCTTGTAAATTCTCTTTGATTACTTTGTGATTACAAATGTTCTTTTTCTTTGATTTCAATTTTTTTTGGTGTATTGCTTACAATGTCTATTTAAGTCTCTGATAATTATAAGATGAATGTGTAAGTTATGACAAAAATAATAATAAATGAAAAGTCATTATCGTTTAATTATTGATGTGAACTCTAGGTATTTTCTTGGATAGGCTCGATGGTTCTTATTGTCAAAGAATAAGAAAGAGTTGGTGGGGTGAAGTGTTTTTTTTTTTGTTTAGTGGGCTATTTGGAATCTTAGAAACGATGTTGTATTCATAATTAATCGTCTAAAAAGAAGTCTTTGTTTGATGATTTTCTTCATTGTTCATTTTGTTGGTACGGTAGAAGAAATTAGTGATGTAGCTTAACTTGTACAAAGTGTTTACAAAATTGAAATCCCTCTAATGTTTGATGTTCATGTAATTTTTTTGTCGGCTAGTTACTTGCAAGTAGTTTTTCTTTCTAATAAATTAAATGTCACGGATTCCAAAGGAAAAAAAAAGAAAAACTATTTGATGATAATAAAAATATAATTGCATGGTGCTAAAACCGATCGTAAGTTGATGAAAATTTTAAGCTACAAGTTTTTCCATACAAATATGTTGTAATAGAATCCTTATATATACATACTAAGCTAGTATCACGTATATTACACAGGTTGAATAAATAAAATAATAAATAATTAGTAATAAAAATTTATGAATTATAAAACCATGTTTAAATATAAAATATATTATAATTATATATGAATATTATTTCAAGTAAATAAATAATAGATAGATTATAGATAGATAAATAAATAGTCTAGAAACTCATTATTAAACGGATTATAGTTAGTAATAAACTTAAAAAGTTATAGTACAATATTTTAATATAAGATATGTATAACATTAATATACGTACTTGTTCAAGAGATAAAACAATTATACTATTTTTAACTCTCTTATTTGAATAAATTTATTTTAAATATTTGTTTTTAGATTTTCTTATAAAAGTTTATTGTTTATAAAAATCTTGTTTATTAAAAACTCAAGTTTCTATTTATTCTGGTTGTTTTAATAAAAGTACTTTTAGAAAATTACATACTTTTTATAGTTATTTTAATAAATGACCGATTTAAAATATTTTGTTTCAAAAGGTTTAATGTTTTAAAAAATATATGAATTTTAATTTTCTTAATTAAATTTATTTTTAAAAACATAGTTTGATTTTAAAACAAATATAGATGAGAGAGAAAAATGTATCAATTGATCAAATTAATTTTTACGAAAAAAAAAGAAATTGTTTGTGTGTTTAAATTATTTTAATACTCTTTTGGAGGGAAAATAAAATAAGAATATTTAGAAGAATAAAAAGTGTGAAAATCTTGTTTAAGAAGATAACAAGTTGCAAAAAAATATTTTTTATTAGTATATATAGATATGTATATTCACAGTGTCGAAATGAGTGAATCCAAATAATTTCCTGCTTGATAAACGGGTTCTGTTTTATATGTTATTGAATAATTAAATATTTAAATTTAATGTATCATATGGTCAAATGGATACTCTTTTTTAGTAAAAGTTGTATCATGCCATATGCACACGCTATTGTATAATTAGTATTTTTTTAATCTACTCATGTAACACCCGCATTGGAGTTTTTTTTTTCTCTCACGGTTAAAGCATGCAAAAGTATTAACAATATATAAAGTATAATGCTACTAATAATGATCTCATACATCTTATCAGCGACAGAATCAAGACTTTTTTTTTTATAGAGTAATTATTTTTTGATGGTTTATTTTGTAACAAAACAATATAAAATTTTTGGGTTGTTTGATTGGGTCGGATCACGTTAGAATATAATTTGCATTGAAAATGTTAACAAACATACAATATATACCAAAAGAAATCAAATACAACTTATATTTTGCGGTTGTTTTCAGCACGTATTTATTTTATAGTTCAAGTTTCATTTAAGACATAAAGTAAGTTTAGATGTGAAGTAGAATTTGATTAAATTGGGCTGTTAAAAACAACTTTTAGTATAAGGACGTGATTATGTGTATGTAAAGTTAGAACAAAAACTCAATATGAAACTAAAAAAAGAACAATATGTATATAATATATTTGCATGAGATGCATAACTGCTCATTTGCCTAATTAATCCAACAATATAACATTATATCATGGTATGCCACATTTGCATATTAAAGTTGTATTTATAAATTTTTATTGTTAATTATTTAGTGTTTTATTTATTCAATTCGTGTAATATACGGGATACTAACATAGTTACATATAATACAATGAACATATATATAAACTTTTCTACTCGTTTTCTCCAATTATCATAGCAATATAATATTAAAGGCACGCATGATATTGAAAATAAAGGGTGTTTGGAAGTGCTTATTTTTATCAAGTTTTAACTTTTTAAGTTTTAAAAAGTTAAAAAGTTATTTTATAGTGTTTGACAATATGATTGTTGTAAGTAAATAAGTTAATAAGTTATTCAATACTAACTTATTTACTTATTGAAAAAGTTAATAAATTAATAAGTTATTTTTGAAATCATTGCCAAACATGCTCAATTATTATTATTTATATACATTCCGTTTTTAAAACTTTTTATATGATGTCAATTATTTCACAAATCAAGGTGCCACTGCCACCCGCGTTATTCCACAAAAGAACAGAATCCGTTCACATACACAAAGCAAAAACCATCGATTCATCTTTCTAGTGCTTTAAGATATTTCAAATTTATAATTACCCAAAAAGATTAGATCTTGTGATTGATTTTTGATTTCTCAAAGCAAAGTCAAAAGCTTTTTGTGTTTCCAACAACACCCTTCTTCAGTTTCCATTTTTGTTGATGACTAACAACAGTTCATCTGAATCTTGAAAAGCAAAGAATTTGTTATAGAAATTTTCAGTTTTGAAATCGAAAATGTGGATGATATGGGAAATTGGAAGTGGGGTTTAGCGTGGGTTTGATTTTGATCAAAAGGGGTTTCGATTTTGACTTGTGATAGAAGTATTGAACTTTAAAGTTTGAAACTTTACAGAAAGTTAGGATTTTTTTGGGTGTGTGTGATTCGGAATAAGGAGGGAGACAGTTGACTTTGCTTTTGTTAGTTGACTTGCAGAACATAGAGACAATTACATAGCAAAGGTATGGTTTAATGTTCTTTTTTAGTTTTTGCTTTTGAGTTTATCTCTTTTGATTCCAGTGATTAATTTGGAATATTCTAATTTTGTGCTTCGATCACAGTCATCTTCATTGATCTGTAATCAGCTAAATTTGATATATTATTCTTTTGTTTCAATCATTTCCTTTGTTTTATGTTGTTTATTGGATAATAATCAATTTAGTCAGGATATGTTCATGAATGAAGCCATTGTTATGTGTTTGTATGCATATATCATGTATTTGTTAGTCAAGCATGTGGAATTTATCTATGAATTAAAATCGATTTGTTAATTTGTTGAATTGAGCATGCTACAAACGAGTCAACTTTTATTTTCTTGATTCGTAGTCAAACTATAAATTCTTAGTTATAGATTCAAATCATTCAATTCAGATTTATAGTCTTTATTCTTTTGATTATTTTTATTTTCTAATACTTTTATATGATCAAGTGTAACTAGTCAAATATTTTATATGAAAAGAAAATCATTATTGTTAATTTCTAAGCTAAATTGTGTGATACACCAAAAGTCAACTTAGAAGACCTTATCTAGGTCTGATGAGATACATCCAATCTAAACTTGACGGGTATTACATAAATTAAGTTTTTCAATATTCTCTCACTTGTATGATTTTCTTCATGTAGCAAGAATTTTACAACATGGGTTCTCTTTGCACCAAGCTCATTCCATGTTGTCTAGCTTCATCACGAGATTCATCGGTTCTTGAGGATCCTAAAGCTGGTATGTATTTAGCTTATTTTTGTTTACCTCTTTTAGTTAACTAGCAAATACACATGAGGTAAATTGGGCCAGTTAAGCAGGTTGGAACCGTTGGATCATGGGTCAAAAGGGATTCTTTTCTTCTTCCAATTTTCATAGAATAATTAGTGTATCGAATAGGACTATATAACTACTGTTACAACAAAGATCGAATTTTTAAGTAACTTAATGATGGGGGTTGTAAACACTTGATTCTGTCATGGGTGACTTCTAAGTCGTTCAACCTATATTCTATTTAGCTAAGCAATAAGTTATAAATTATAACCCAAAGCGATCCATTATTTACATACCGTGTGCTTTCACTATTACTGCAGGTAACAAGGTTGAGGATGCAAGTGACCCAACCGCATTCAAAGAATTCACATTCGAGCAACTCAGAAATGCAACATTTGGTTTTGCTGTTGAGAACATTGTTTCTGAGCATGGTGAAAAGGCTCCAAATGTTGTTTACAAAGGGAAACTTGAGAATCAAACGAGGATAGCTGTGAAACGGTTTAATGGATCAGCTTGGCCTGATGCTCAACAGTTTTTGGTACTGCTTGAAACTTCTTGGTTTCTATACATGTTAGAATTGTATGCATATTTTGCTCATTGTTTCTATTTCATGTCATTAATTAAATTCATTGCTGCAGATTTTTAAAGAACAGATGTTTGATTTTGCGCATTCCATTGTGAACTTTAGTCAAATAATGTATAGAGTATCAGATGAAACCAGTTATTTGTTTGTCATGAGTGTAGTTAACTTCTGCTATCTTCTAGAGAGCCATGGTTTCTTATTGGGACACAAGGGTCAGTTATTTAAATTTTTTTGTATTGAAATCACCCATAGACGCTACACTCCTCACATGAAAATGCAAGGTTTAACTAGACACATTTGGATGTAGCGGTTGACTTTTCAGACAAATGTCTTAAACAGCTTTCAGTTACGAGAATCCTGTGAAGCTAATTTTACTCTGAGACACCTCCCCACCGTCCCAAAAAAAAAACTTGCATTCAATCTGTAAATTCCACTTCTTTGCAAACAAAATGCAAGGTTTAAACTTGTATTCTTGCAAGATGACCCCGTGTAGAATAATGGATTATAATGGAATTTGTAGTCTAAATATGTTGATTGGGATGTTATATCGTTTTACTTCTTGTTCAAGATGTACTTGATATGAAACTTGAGAATTTCATCTTTATAAACATCAGGAAGAAGCAAGATCTGTGGGCCAGTTGCGTAACGTTAGGCTGGCTAATCTTCTTGGTTGCTGTTGTGAAGATGATGAGAGGCTGCTTGTGGCTGAATACATGCCTAATAACACACTTGCCAAACATCTTTTTCACTGTAAGGATGCCCTCACCTCTTTGTTATGTGTTTCTAACACATTTAGTCCTTACAAAAACTTATATTAAATAGTGACCCACTTTTCTAACTAAAACAATGTGAGACGTTGGTTTTGAGTAATATTTAACCCGTTTGTCATGTTTGACCCCTTTGGTTGGTTAAACTTGTTTGTTTGACCCGTTAGCAATAAAAGATGGTCCATTTTACTAAATGGGTCTAAAATTTTTACCATGTGTGCTTCTTTTAATATAGTGAAGTTGAAAGTATAATCTTTGTTATCTAGGGGAATCACAACCGATGAAGTGGGCAATGAGGTTACGAGTTGTTCTACATCTTGCAGAAGCTCTTGAATATTGTACAAGTAAAGGTCGTGCTCTTTATCATGACCTCAACGCTTATCGTGTCTTGTTTGATGAGGTAAAGTTTTGATTCTTTTCTAAAGTATTTGTTAGACCCATTTCTTTATGCATTAAGTTCTGACAGGAAGGTAACCCAAGACTTTCATGTTTTGGGCTCATGAAGAACAGTAGGGATGGGAAAAGTTATAGTACAAATCTTGCATTTACTCCACCTGAGTATTTGAGAACCGGTATGCTACTTCCTTTGTTCCGTTAAAACTGCAATATTTTCAATGATGTTTTCAAGCTAGAATGACTAGTTTCCCATTGAAGATGGATGATTCCAGTTTGGGTCCTCAAGATTCTTGTTTCGTCATCAAAGGGTATTTTAGTAAATTGCCACATGGTCTACCACTTTTTCCGTTTCTTTTGTAGGGAGGGTCACTCCGGAAAGTGTAATATATAGCTTTGGGACTCTTTTGCTTGACCTTCTTAGCGGGAAACACATCCCTCCTAGCCATGTTAGTATATGCATTTCTGCTATTAATGAAGACGTTATTCATATATTATTCTGTCTTTAAGTTTGATATATTTGACTTTTGGTGTGTTGACTTAGGCTCTTGACCTGATAAGGGATCGAAACCTTCAAATGCTTACGGATTCATGCCTAGAAGGAGAATTTTCTAATGATGATGGAACCGAGTTGGTTCGTTTGGCCTCTCGTTGTTTGCAATATGAACCACGAGAACGCCCCAATCCGAAGTCGGTAATCGCTGCTCTTGTTTCTCTTCAAAAGGAGACCGAGGTTAGCTTGACTTTTTGGCCTTGTTAAACAAGTCTTTTTTGCTAGATCAACAAAAGTGTTTACTTCACCTGATGATAAAAATGCATTCATATTGAAAGAGGACATTTTGAAATCATCTGTTACAGTGTAATTACAATTTAGGAGGTTGTATGCATTAAATTATTAAAATGAATTTTAGGCATATTTCCCTTTTAGCTAACTTTTTTTGACCTGTTTATATGCAAACAACCAAATCAACCCATTTATTAGTAAATGGATTAGAATTGAAGCCTCAACTTTTTACCTTATGTGTTTGTAGAAGCTAAATATCATCTTATGGTGTCTTGCAAATTGCTCATGTTTGATGTTTTATATAAAAGCTACTTTTATTTACATTTAGGTTCCTTCATACGATTTAATGGGAATCCAAACAACTACTTCATTCAAACCTAAATCTACACTTGGTGAAGCTTGCTTAAGAATGGATTTGATTGCAATTCACGCGGTCATGGAAAAGCTTTCGTATAAAGATGATGAAGGACAAACAACTGAGGTTTAGTCATTGTTTTACCTTTTTGTTCTCTAAATTGGTCAAAACATAAAATTGTAATAGTTATTTACTTACTTTTGATAATTAATTTTTACTGTTGTGGTTTTTGATCATTTCAGCTCTCATTTCAAATGTGGACCGATCAAATGCAAGAATCACTAAATGCGAAAAAGAAGGGTGATGTTGCCTTTCGGCACAAAGAATTTGCAACTGCAATTCAGTGCTATACCCAAGTATCTTCTCTTGCCTCTTTATATAGTTATATACTACGCATATACATATACAAATACGTATACATATAGGTATACGTATACGTATATGTATACATAATACACATGAGAGTTCATTTGAGAACCAAGAAAATACTTTTCTTCACATGTCAATATACTTGATCCCAGTTCTTGTTTCTTTATTGATTTTAGGGCCCATTATTGTGGTTCTCACTTCAACCAGCCCTTAGACATAAACATATACACTTACATAATACATATAGTTGAGTTCTTGTTGGTTGTAAACAATGTGTCGATTTATTTTGTTTGCAGTTCATTGAGCACGGACCTATGGTATCTCCAACTGTATACGCGAGGCGAAGTTTATCATATCTTATGAATGCAATGCCACAAGAAGCCTTAGGTGATGCCATGCAAGCACAAGTGGTCTCACCCGTGTGGCACATTGCTTCATACTTACAAGCTGCCGCACTTTTTGCCCTCAAAATGGAAACCGAGGCCCATGTAGCACTCAAGGAGGGTGCCACCCTTGAAGCCAAGAAAACCGGACTCGCCACAAATGGACAATAACTAAGTTATCATTGCAGCATACTGTAAATCTTTGTTATTTATCAGGGATTTTTCGTAGATTTTGCATGAAGTATGAGAACCGATGAAAGATGGTTCTTTCGTATGTGTCAAAATAACGCGTTTTCCCTTGCGTTTGATATCGATATTTTTCCGTTACATGTTTAGTAAATTGTGTATTGAGAATGATACAACAGATTTGGTTTCTTTGGGTGGGGAGGGAATCTAATTGTAAAGCAAGAACCCAGTTGACAATACACTGGTTTTTCAGTTTTGTTTGACATTCTATTTGTAATTTCAAATGAAGATAAATATTATGCATATATACTATGGCTATGAGCAATGAAACATCGAGAGAAAAAAAAAAGAAAATTTTACTGTATAGTAACCATGTTTTTTAAAGTCATTTAAAAGTTTTTTTTAAATCACTTAAATCTCACTAAATGCTTCAATCATATGTAAATTGTACTGTTTTATAGCTTTACTAGTTTTAGTAAACTCGTATATTACAAGGTTGAATAAATAAAATATTAATATAATAAAGTTTTACTTAATTATAAAACGATATTATATGATAAGATATGATTTAAATTACGTAATAGTAAAAACTATAAATAACAAAATTTATTATAGATGAAATCAAACAAGCTCGCTATCGTACTCCATGATACACACATAGATTACTAATATTGAATTATATGTATTACGATATATATATAATATACGATATATATAATTATAACGTAATTCAGTTTTAAATCCGATCTGACCATCAAACCATTAAAACTCCTGGTCCACCGAGATAGAGGTGGGCAAACCGGGTTTTGGACCGGACCCGGAACCGGGTTCAAACCGGGTTCGGTCCGGCCGGGTTTTTTTGGAACCGGGTTGGGGTGTACCCGGGTTCGGGTCGGGTTGGGCATACTAAAAACCCTACCCGGCCTACCCGGTTCGGGTCGGGTCCAGAACCGGGTACAACCGGGTTTTGTTTTTTTGTTTTTTTTTACTATTATAATTGCTATTAATATTAATATTTTTAGTATTATTATTATTATCATTAATTCATTATTATTATTATTATTATCATTAATTCATTATTATTATTATTATATTATTATTATTATTATTATTATTATTATTATTATCATTAATTCATTATTATTATTATTATTATTATTATTATTATTATCATTAATTCATTATTATTGTTATTATTATTATTATTATCATTAATTCATTATTATTATTATTATTATTATAAATTTATAACAACATTAAAAAGACATTATAATCATTAATTTATTATTTATTTATTAAAATAACTTAAAAAATACATTAACGAATCAATAACTAATCGATTATTTTCTTCGAGAGGCTTCATCAAATGCTAATTCTTCGTCGGATATACCAGAAGATACTCCTTCTTCTACATCTTCATCGTGTACTTTACATTCGATTGCAATTTCGTCTTCAAGATTTGTTTTGTCTTGTATACGATCCATCGCGTCTAAGTGGTCTATTAAACAAATGCACATCTCCACCGCTTCCGGAGTTAATCTTGTTCTTCGTAATGATATACCCTGCCACTAAGAGAAAACGCAGACTCCGAAGCTACCATAGAAGCTTGGACGCTTAGTAAATCACGGGCCATAGCGGAAAGAATTGGAAATTGGGATTCCTTTCCTTTCCACCAAGCCAAAATATAAAATGCATGATAATCTTGAGTACTCATAGTTGAAATAAAATTCGCCGTACTATATATACCAAGTTCGCTTGTTGGGGCGTTACCCCTTTGACGTTTAGCCGTCACATCCCGAACAACATTCAACATAGTCATAACGGGGTCTTTAAACAAGGTACTAGCACTTAAGGTTGATTCTCTTTGCGTAGTTATATTTACGTTAGGTCCATATTTATTTAAATAAAACTTATAAATAATTTTCAATTTGTATTAAAAACTTCTTTTGCCTCGGTTGAAAAATTGAGGTTTTCGTCATGTATATCCAAATTGTCATTTATCTCGTCTATTAAACATCTACCCCCGCAACATTTAAAAAGGATTTAAAGCAGTGGCACAAGTAAAAATGAGTGGTAACTCAAGAAAATATTTTTTAAACTTGTCTTTCATTGGTTCTATCATTTCTCTAAACATACTATTTTTATTTTGAAAATTTTTAAAATTCAAAGCCATGAAATATAATTCTTGAAGCACCGAATAACTAGTGGGATAATAAACTCCCGATAATTTTGTAGTTGAGTTTTTAAACACCTCAAGAAATTCGGATAAATGTTCAATATTTTTCCAACCCAAATCCGGAAACAGGTCGGCTTCGCAATTATCCGAAAGACTATTATGAAAATCTTTTAAAGTGCCTTTTTGTTTTAAAGCACAATCAAACATATGACAAGTCGAATTCCACCTAGTAGGTACATCCCAATTAGGCCCTAAAAATCTAGATTCTGTATCTTTACAAAGTTGTTTATAATCTTGATATATTTTTCTACTTTTTTTAAAAACGTCGTGTAACATAAATCGAAAAGCTTTTATAAAGCTATCAACAAATGGTACGGATAGACCATCTTGTACTACTAAATTAATAATACGTGCAACACAACGAGTATGAAAAAAATCACCGTTTGCAATCGGAAGATATTTTAATTTTAATTTTTCAACCGCGGTTGTGTTGTTGGAAGCGTTATCAAATGCCATTGAAAATATTTTATTTTGTAAATTAAAAGTAGTTATTACATTATCCAAAAAGTAAAATAAATACTCTCCGGTGTGTGGATACGGAAATAGATCAAATGCAATCGTACGTTTTATCATTTGCCATGAACTAGGATCTACCCAATGAGCGGTGACGCAAAGGTACGATTCAGGCAAACCGTGTGGCGCCGACCAAACGTCACTAGTTAAGTTTACACCGGTATTTAAATTTTCAAATAATACAATTAAATCATTTTTGCTTGCTTCCACAATTTTAAACAATAACGTCTAAGTGTAGTACGACTTACGTGAGTGTAACGAGGTTGAAGCGTCTCTCGAATTAAGTTGGTTAACCGAGGGTTGTCGAAGTGATTGAAAGGCAAAGCTTCTTAAATCACGAACTTTGCCATTCGATCTCGAACCTCATTAACGTTGTAATTAAAGATTCCACCGTCTCCACTTAATTGTGTTTGTTGCGAATCCGGATTACTTTTCAACGACTTACAAAACTTCCTGGTAATGTGTTTGTTTAAAGTCGTGTTAGAATCTTTAGCAAGTAAAGCTCCACAAAACTTGCAACGAGCCTTTACAGATCCGTCACTCAACTCAACCATATCCCAATTGCACCAAACATCCATGTTACGATTGTGTGGAAGAACACGAACGACGGTTGGAGAATTCGATGAACCTTGACCAACGGAAGATTGAGAATGAGCCATATTGAGATTTGAGAATAAACAAGAGTAAACGAGAGTATGTTTGCATTTTTTGCGTATGTTTTTCGTGTTTGAAGCTTGGGTACCTTACCATATCAACCCACACCTATTTATACTTGTTTTAGAGGCAAAAACAACCAAAAAAACGGTCACAATTCGTCCCCAACGGCTATATAGCCGTTAAAAAACGGCTAGAAAAAAAAAACGGTCGAAACCGGGTTCAACCGGTTCGGGTCCGGTTCCTATCATTTCTAAACACCCAAAACCGGTTTGGAACCAGCGGTTTTCACCGGGTACGAACCGGGTACACCCGGTATCGGGTTGTATCTGGACCTGGTTCCGGGTCGGGTACACCGGGTCGGGTCCGTACCCGGTTTTTTTATGGTCATGTCTACACCGAGATATGCTCAACATAATCAAAAGACTCGATTGGACCGTGGCCAGATGATAAAATAAGCCTATTTAAGTCGCATTCAATATTCGTATCAGACTTATCAAGTGGACCATGGCCCACTATTATTTTGGTATTTGACTTTTGAAGCCCCTTGATAACGTTGGGTCATTATCATTTATGAGCAACCGGCGGTGTATCGTTTTTTTAACGGCAAATCTACCATACTCCTATTTTTAAATTACATTAAGTTATACTATGTTTAGGTTTGAACTTAAAACCTCACCTCTAAAAGACAAAGCATCTATCAAATGGGTTAGCCCCACATTAGCCGGTGTGTCGGTTATTAAAGTCATCCCATGCTGCAACACTAGTTCGCAAGGACTGGTTTTTGTGTTAATGAAATTTTGCTTCTCAAAAAAATTTAATTAGTGATAATAACTAGAATCCAGTCCCTGCGTTGTAGTGGGGACGTAAATCATACTACGTAGCATCTGACATATCATACCAGTGACCACCAACACAAAAAAACTCATATGAAAAATAAATAAAAACCGAACAAAAAGTAATATAAAAACTTTGAATCTCGCATGCGAAATATATATATATATATAACAATAAACAAGTTGATCTAGGACCAACGCGTTGCGATACGATTGTTAAACGAGAAAAAAGTAAGCATAAAAAACGTTGAACCACACATGCACACTACAACGTGTTAACTCGTGAAATTTAAAACGAAACGTAAACCGAAAAATTTGTAAAATATAGAAAGTATAGATGATTAAATTTTAAAGTAATAGAATTTTAGAGCTAAATTATAAAATAGGTAAAAGTATTAGTTCAAAATAAAAAAAAATTAAAGATTAAAAAATAATAATAATACAACCAATAAGATTAAAAAATTAATATCTGTAATGAGATATTAATTTTTAGAAAGCAATCATGGTAAGATCAGCTTCGAGATTTCACAACGTTCAACAAATCAGATATCAATAAATGATTCGATCAATCAATCGAAAACTGCCTAAAACAGAGTTTGTATTCGTTTTCGCTTTACCTTTTCAATCTGCGATACAATGTCGATGATTCTGAAACCATCGTCACAGATTCTAGGGTTTCGCCATGCGTTTGATCCATGTAATCGAGAAGAAGTTCGACAATGCTCTTGGTTTAGAAATCAAACAACCTCAATCCACAGATGAAATCAAACAACCTTAATCGAGTATGTTTTTGTTTTCCTTTAATCGGCTGTACGTACAATGTCGATGATTCTGAAACTATCGTCGCAGATTCTGTAAGGTTGATTTGGCCATGCGATTGATCAATGTAGTTTGAGCTCCTGGTTCTGATTTCACCGTTGATGGTACGTTTTTTATCGCTACTTAATTCGTAACCTATAAGTGCTTCGATTTCACAGATGAAATTTAACAATCTCCATTCGTCAATCAATCAAACACTGAGTTCGTTCTTGTTTTCATTTAACCTTTTTAATCTGCAATACACCGTCGAGAAGATCAGACCGGTGCTTCCACCGTCGATGGTACACATTTGATCACTATTTAATTCCTTATAAATTTGTCATCTCTCTGTTCATTAATCAATTTTAGTTGCCTGATGTTAGGGTTTTAGGGTTTCGCTACGCGTTTGATCCATGTAATTTGAGGAATTGAGAAGAATTTCGACAATGCTCTTGCATTAGAAAATCAGACCTGTGGTTCTGCTTCCACCATTGATGGTATGCACGTATTGAATCCCTACTTAACCAAACAAGGTTGACCTCTCAGCATGTTTGTTACTGTCTGAAGTGTTTAGATAACTTAGTTAAACATGTCTGAGGTGTTTATACAACTTGAGTATAACCATTAATATGTCTGAAGTGTTTAGATAACTGAGTTGAACATCTCGTTTTTAGCTCACACAATACGAAACATGTCTCAATTAAGGTTGATATTTTTACACATTTAAGTGTGAGTCATGTTGAAGCTGAAAAATTCAACCTAACCATTCACATTATCAAGCTCCATGAGTTCCACAAGCACCTTGGGCTCGTATTCAAACACATCAAGCACTGCACCACGAAATCTACCATTAACACGAAATCTACCATTAACAAGAGTCGACACCACCTCCGGTTCATCTACAACCAATCCTCCATCCATATTAATCACAAACCCATTCGACTCCAATGCATCAATCACTTATGGTTGATCATAAGACGAGTCTCTTCCGTGAATGCACACAATCACCACAACTTCACAATTGGAATCCAATCAATCACATTTGGATAATATTCATAACCTGAATTCGGTTTATTAGATCAGATTAATAGCAAATATGGCTTTCACAAACCGCATGTAACATACCGATAACCGGGATACATCCTCAATGTAACATCCGTCTATTTTCAAATTTAAAACTCAAACTCGAACTCATTTGAACTTTTATAGGATATAAATTACTTTATTAAACTTATTTTATTTATTCTAATGAATTAGAAGTGGTATCACTATTAAAAAAATTTGTTTTATTTAATTATTATTATTAAATCTTTTAAATAATTTTATAATTTATAAAGTAAGTTTTTTTAAAGTTTAATTGTCATTTATGAGTTTCAACATAGAAGGAATAATTATATTTCAATGTTTCTATCAAATTTATGAAGTTATATAAGTTCATAAGGTTTAATGTTAAACATGAGATTTGAGATAAATAAATAATGAAGAAAGTCTTTCTCTTAACCCTATAAAATTTTAATAGACGGTAATTTAGTTATAAATTGGTATAATAAAGTTTGTTAATCACGTTACAATAATAACTAAATAGTAAAACCTTATTAAAAGTTGTATTAACTAATTATGGTTTCAATGAAATTTATAAATAAATAATTTAAATTATTTTAAAACTTGGGTTTTAGTAAGTTTGGGGTCAAACTTGCAAATTTTGAAACTTATATGAAAAGTTCTTACATGAAATAATAAGTTGCAAAAGCACAGGGGCCATATGTGTAATTTGGTTCTAATGACCCACACCATCGCCCCCACTCCCGTTTTTTTGTCCGGCCACCATCTCCGGCCCTAACTCCGGCGACCCCTCCACTCTTGAAACGCTTAATTAAAATGTGATTAAACCGAACCTTAACTATTACACATAGGTTTCGAACTTAAAGGCATGTTTACTCGAGATTATTCAACCATTAACGCCATAAATTAAAACCGAAATCATCAATACAAATCTTTAACTCGTTGATCTTGTAACTATTCGAATTTCATCTGTTTGAATGATGGAAACGTTCTAATCGGTCCTCTAAACCATTCTGAGCCATCAATCGCACAAACAAAGCACTCAATCAAACCATTTGATTATCAATTTCATTCGAACATGCAACTTTGCCGTTGTCCATCTTCTGGGTTCCATTACTCAAAATTGACAAAGGGCAATCGATCATCATCATCATAAGAAGCTTTCCAAACGTTTAATTGAATCACAACACCAAGAATCATCTAAATCCGAAGCAACCACAGTCGCAACCTGCTCTACCGTCGAAGGCATCAATTCGATCTCAATCAAGTGAGTAAATCACACCAATACCCTTGGTTTTTCTTAATGAATCAAAGCTCTATGATTAATTTGGTTCAATAACTCGAATCAATGCTCAATTTGGATCAAGAACTTAGGGTTCTTGAGATTTGGGGTTTTCATATTCAAACTTTTTTTAACATTAAACGAGGATTTAAAATCAGATTTGGGCTAATAGCCCATCGGTTAACACCATGTGCTTATGCAGAAGGGACCCGGGTTTGAACCCGGGCGCCCTCAAATATTTTTTTTAACCTTTTTTTATTTAAATTAAATCACAACAATTGATATTATTCTATTAAATTAAAATAAAAATTATGTTCGTACTTAAATTTAATTTAGAAATTATTAATCTAACTTATGAAAAATTATAACAATATAATCTATTATTTTGAAACAAATAGTTTAATAATATTAAAAACTTTGAGATTAAAATTTATAAAAATATATATTTTATTTACAAGTTTAAATATTTATAAAAACTATTTTAAAAATCTTTATTTAAATCTTAAAACTTCTAAATCATATAATATCTTAGTTCTTTATTTTTCAAAGGTTTTCATATTATGAAACATTTATAATAATTACTCAAAAGTAAAAAAACATTATAAACCAAACTTAAATACTTTTAAGTTATTTAGCAAGTCGATTAAATAGTTAGTTATATTAATTATTTTTTATTAAGTTTTAAATAATTTTTATATTAATTATTTATTTTATACTCAACCATTTCTTAATCAATTATTATTAATATTTAAGTAATATTTATTATTCAATTTCACTAATGACTCATTATCGTTTTAAATCATAATTATTACTCAACTTATTCCATCTTTATGGAATCAAAATATAATTGATTATATTATTATCAAAACCTCAAATTTCAATTGAAACCCTAGTTCACTATTAATCTTATTATTGAATTTAATCTTGGAATCAATACATTTAGGTAACTTGTAAAAGAAATCGTTGGAGCCTTGTTTAATTTCTAATCATCACCTTATAAATATCATGTGAGTTCTTCATGCTTCTTTTTACTTTATTTCACACCTTTTGGGATGAAACATGTTAACCTTATAAACTTACACTTGTAAACATCTTGATACTTGTAAATGCACATGCAATTCATCTTTACCTTTTTGTCATGGTTATTTGTGTTGTTGTAAGTCTTGTATGAGATACATATTTTGTTTACAATCATTAACTATTGCTAGCCTGGTGACGTCTTAGATATTTGGGCCTGACAAGCCTATTTGGTGCTAAAGCCAATGTATTGCCGACTCCTGATGACGTATGCTTGTTCATCATGGAAACTAAGTACACTTAGCCAATCATATATACTTGTAATCAAGTCGAGGTTTGGTTGTAACTTTATGTGTTCTATAAGCTTGCTAACTTGTAACCATTGACATGAATTGCTACTTATAAACCTTTTTATATATGTATGTACGTTCAGCCCATAGGAACTCACCAACTTTATAATTGACCCTTTATTTTTAACATGTTTCAGGTTTGATACTTGAGAAACTCTTCTTTCTCATATAAGACTTGGACTTAGATAAATTAAACATCTTATGTTGTTGTTTATATTTTTGTGTATTGTAATGACTTAACTGACTTGTATTGTTCAATGAATAATGGTATTTAATATTATTCCAACTAATTTAGTTCCATGCTATGAACAATCGTTTCACATTCGTCCACCCTGATGATTCCGCCGTCGGTCGGGGTGTGACATTCAATATCAGTAAAATCGCTAGATCAACGACTTCATCGGTCAACGTACTGAGGTGGATGTAGTTGTAATTCCTTTTTCCTTGCATTTGACCAAATCAATGTTATCTAAACCTGAAATGTGGGTCAATACGATCTCTAAATATGAAAGTGACTTGATCAAAGTGGAATCGGCCTCGTGGACTCAGTTGAGGTTATATATTTTTAATTAGGGATTCTAGTGTTTTTTAAAGTTAAAAATCCACCTAATCATCTAGAATTTCCATATCATATACATTACAAAATGAAAATGAAAAAAAAGCTAACATATCATTGTTTACTTATAATTTTTTTTAGTTTTAAAAAGATTGGAAATTTTTTTGAAAGTTAAGTGGTTTTTGAGTTAGAAAAAATTAAAATGACTTAATTGGAATACTTTTCAAATTTGATTTTGATGATTTTTTATATATACTTGTTGATGTGTTTTTAATTTAAAACTGAACCATGTTGTATTTCAATCTTTTCTTCTTTTTAAATTCAAAGTATCTATTACTGTAAAAACTTTTTTTCCAACTTCTTTCCGGAATTCTTATAATTCCAATAGCTTTATATTTTCATTATTATTCAACTAGTAGGAGACCCGCGCGATGCGACGACAACAACAATTTACATTACAATATTTGTTATATGTTAGTTTATCAAAACTCTTGGTGGAATATGTTTTAAACAATATATAGAAGTGGATATAATAAACCATGGCATCTTTTGTTACATCTGGTTTCTTCAGTTTTTAATAGCAAAAGATAACATTCTAGAGTGTCAAATACAACCATCTAACTATTTTAGATCAACAAAAGCTTATGTGTTGACACCTCATTCTTTGAAATTCCAACAATTTAGAAAGCCTGTTTAATAAAATAATTAGATACACCACAACTTGGACAAACAATCTCAAACAACCTCAAATTCAAAACAAACATTACAACAATCAATTTACCTTATGCAGTTAATTAGTAACATGGGAAAAGCAGTTCAAACTTTGTTTAAATCCCATCATCATGATGTTAGTTTTCAATAATTCAAACCCATAATTACTGTTCACGAAATTAGATCAAGAGACACAATTGAGATTCAATTAGAATACCATTGTCTAATGAGGTATATTACAATCCTACTTCTTCATAGTCAAATGATCTGTAGTACAAATAATGGTAGAGAAGAACCTGTAAACGTCTAGAGCGCTAGAAATTAATTGTGTTTTTATGGGCCGATGCTTAACAACAAAGTAGCACCTAACCAAGACACCTTAAATTTGATTTCCTGCTTGCATGCACATTTAAAGAATGACCAAGATCTGGACCATGAATAATGAGCATAAGAATCAATATAATCACCTGATGTGAGTTTTTGAAAAAGATATAAATAAATGTTCAATATTAACACTTGCCAACAAATAAAATAAAACATTAGGAGAAACTTTTAAATATTACTTTCAATAAAATATTTGGTACTTGAAACTTACCGTAAACATCACAGTCGTACGATTTTGTCACAATATGCAGTGAAAATCAAATCATCATGTTTATAGGATCCAAACCTTGGTTTTAAATTGATTGATGCACTTCAATACGTTCGGTCCAAATCCTGATGCGTGAGGGCATGGATTTGAAATGCAAGATCATGACATATCACCATTTAAACCTTGCATCAAAACTATTGTCATTGTTTTTAATACAAATTTACGTCAACATTTTGCAAGTTCTTATTTCCTCAAATCAATAGGTGCCCAATTGAGCTGTAAAAGAATATAGTACAATCAAAATGAAATTTGATTTTAGTGTAGAATCCAAAATTACTATGTTGCCAACTGTAATCTCACAACTCAACTGATAGTACTTTCAATACAAATTTTTACATGACAAAGTTTATTGGTTATTCCATTAAAAGTCTTCTTTGGCTTTTTGTAAATAACTAAAAATCCAACAACTTGTTTAATTTAAAACTCATCAGGTTTGCAACTGCATCTTTTAAAAAACCATTGAGATTAGTTGAAGTCATAAGCTTTATAAGTTTCTCCAAGTTATATGCATAGAAACAAACTTCACAATCAACTTTATTCCAACTTCATAATTAACCTATTCATTATCAAACTTCATAATCAACTTTATTCAAACTTCATGACTAAAAACCATTTGAAAATCATCTCATGATCTTTAAACCTTCTATCAACATAGCAGAATGACCAGGGGCAAAACTTGAGCAAACTTCAACTACAAATCTTTACAACACTACAAATACAATTCTAAGAAAAACCAAACCTAGTGGGTCTAAAAGAATACCCAATGAACAGCTAGCAGTAAGACGAAACTAATAACAAAACTATCAGCAACCCAAATAACCAACAAAAGGCTCCATAATCTTTTGCATAACATTCCATTTTAAAAATTGATCATTAGTTATGGATAATGTGAAAGATAATAATAGCAAAATAGAGGTGTTATATGATAAATTATATGTATCTGATCATATATTATCCTTAACTTTGATAATTTAGAAACCCTATATGATGAATGGTCAATAACTTTAATAACAAACAGTTAAGAAGCCCAACAATTTCATACAAGAACTTTGAAGGTAATGCATTAGTCCACATTTGAGTCAAATCAGATATTAGAAATTTTAAATCAAATAATTAATTTGCCAGCTGTGAATAAAAAGAAAGGCTAGAGACCAAAAACCTCACCTGAGTATTAGCCGAGAGCGGAAGCTCACTTAAAGACTCGCCCTCGTTGACTAAAACAATTCTCAAGAACAAAATGAAAAAAAGATTGCTCACCTGCACCACAGGCTCCTACATAGACCAGGTTTAGTTCCAATAACCAAATTGACGAATCTAAACAATTTGACTTTCCCTGTAACCAATTGAAGTAAACATATACATTTAATCACTTCAAACACTCCTTATTTGCTATTTTGATCAATTCTAGCAAACCTTGAACACCTAAGGAAGGGAGTAAAAATATATAACCGTATCCGTAAACGATGTCCGAAGTCAAGTCATGGCCAAATTTGGAGCATTTGTTGGAATAATTGGAAGAGGTTTTTAACATGAATATTGACGCAACCATACCATTAACAAAACCGTAATACACATGAACACAATATCATTCATTTAAAGGACTAAAAATACGATTAGCATTTAGAAGATTACCTTAGCCGTCATGATTTGCCCGGAACAAGACATAGACCTTTAGATCTAAGCCCGGAAATCATTTGTTGCAGCCGTAGGGCTCTCGAATCCTTTCCAAACGTCAATGACGAGGAACGCTGGGCAACTTGTATTCCTCAAGAATGTTGCTGACCTCCTAAAACTCTGATTTTGTTCTTTAATTTGAAGGTTTGTGAAATGCTTTCTTTCTTGTTCTTGTCTCTGCACGTAAGGCCGATTGTCTTCATTTCTTCTATGTTAATTGCCTTGGCTCCCTATCTCTCATATTCACTCACTATGCTTTATAATTTGTACCTCTTAAAATTTAGGTAAAATTACCATTCTATCATTCCCAAATGTTTATTAATATAGTATAGATATAACGCAGCTATATCAAATCAAAATATAATAATAAGTATAAGATGCTACTTTTAACAGTATCCATATCCGTACGAGATTTTTCAAGTGGACTTTTGACTTTTGAAGCCCCCTTGGGCCGGATTTTTCCGAAATGTCACCGTCATCAAAGCCACCCCATTCTACAACACTAACTAGTTCCTATTTCCCAAGGCCTAGTTTTTGTGTTAATGAAAATTTTATTTTGCTTTTCAAAAAATGATGATGATAATAATAATATAATAATAATAATATAATAATAATAATAATAATAATAATAATAATAATAATATAATAATAATAATAATAATAATAATAATAATAATAATAATAATAATAATAATAATAATAATAATAATAATAATAATAATAATAATAATTATTATTATTATATTATTATTATTATTATTGTTATTATTATTATTATTATTATTGTGTTGTTGTTGTTATTGATTTTTTAGAAGGTAATCATGGTAAGATCATCTTGGAGATTTCACAACGGTCAACAAATCGGATGATCAATAAATTCTGATTCGATTCCAAACTTATTACTACCTCAAATGAAATTCAACAAGTACGCTACCGCATTCCACAGATACAGATGAAATCAAACAACCTCAATCGTCGAGTATGTTTTTGTTCTCGTTTCATTTAACCTTTATAATCATCTGCAATACAATGTCGATGATTGTGAAACTATCGTTGCAGATTAATTCTAGGGATTTTAGAAGATCATCGAGAGCATCACCAAGAACACCGAGGTGTTCTGCTTCCACCGTCCGTCGATGGTACTCATTTGATCACTATTTAATTCCTCATATATTTATCATCTCTCTGTTCATTAATCAGTTTAGTTGTCTGATGCTAGAGTTTCAGGGTTTCTCTATGCGTTTGATCCATGTAATTTGAGGAATCCAGAAGAATTTCTTCGACAATGCTCTTGGATTAGAAGAAACTCAGGCTTGATGGTACGTACGTATTTGATCCCTACATAATTCCATATCTATTTCTTTGTTTAGCGGTATGATTCAAGGGTTTCAGGATTGTGGTACCAAAACACAAGTGATCTCAAACTTAGTGATGCTTTTTCGTTTCATATTACCTTGATTATAGTTCTAATTGCTTCATTTCATTTTCAGAAAAAAAAATCATGACGAAGGGAAATAAACTCTGAAATCCATGAGTATGCAGACACTACTCTCAGGTATTCAGCGCAGTGTTCACGGTGGTGGTGATTGTTCTCTCATCAAGGAGTCGTGCACAGAACGTGACGGTGCTTCTGATTTCCCTTTTTATTGTTTTCATGTTCTTGATTTGGCAGATACGAGGGACATCAACATTACTCTTCTTTGACTTCAACATCACTTCAAGAAAGTATCAAAATCAGCAACAATCTTCTCATGAAATCTTCTGGTAAGATCAATTCAACCTCAAAAACATTATACTCATCATATTTTAAGTGTGCAAACAAATCAATTGTTGATCTTTTAGGTTGAATTTGGGAAGAACACGAGGCTGAGGAGGGTGCATCGATTTCATTTACTGGCTAATCCGACCTTTTTTTTCTGTTCCATATGTGCTTGAAGATGTGCCTCACTTAACTGATTACATCCCTAATCACCCTGTAAGTTTATATGCATCTGTGATTTGCATCTTGTTTGATTTGATTTGTTTGTTGCTTTGACTTTTGGGTCGGCTGAGGATTTTTCTTTTTTTTTTGGTTTATTTTAGTTATAGAAGGGGTTCTAGAAGTGTGTTGTGTGGGTCTTTTTGGATCTGTTGTATATGATGTGAATCGATGTGATGAACTTGTTTTTAGGTAGGTTACACTGAAGTGATCAAAGAAACATGTTTCTTAAGATCAGTTACTTTAGTTTAGGCGATCCTTATTTAGCAACCCTTGAACGCGTGAACACGACCTTTTTAGGTGTCAGTGTATATTCTTTCATGTACAAACAAATAAATTATTGATCTTTTAGGTTGAATTTGGAAGAACATGATGGTGAGGAGGGTGCATCAATTTCATTTAGTGGCTAATCCGACCTTTTTCTTTTCTGTTCCATATATGCGGGTAAGTAATGTTATACCAAACAGGTTTTTATGTATATAGTTTACGAGTAATATGAAGGATTTGAGCTTAAAATTAATTAGATTGTGAATTTATTTTTTGTGTTACAATTTAGCTCTAAACTTTGATATTTGTTAGTCGGCTTTATCTATAACAACTTGATTGCAATTTTAAAGTAACAATGAGTCAGAATGTTGGTATGAAAGAATCAAAAGTCTGCTGGTCAGGAAGAAACCTACAGTTTTTGCAGAATTCATACATATGTCACTAGACTTTATTATTGTATTTGATCGATGTAGTTTGAGGGTGGCGTTAGCGAGCTTGTGGTTCTGATTCCACCATCAATGGTACGTTTTTCTTATCACTATTTAATTCGTAATCTATGGGCTATCTGTTCATTTATCAGTTTTAGACCTGTTTTTGCAAGGGTTTCAGTGCGGTGTTCACACGGTGGTGGAGATAGTTCTCTTATCGGGTCGATTCTTCGGTTATCCTGCTTTCGTCCGCCACATCCCTTGTGATTAAATGCATAGGGACAGGACGAGACGGAGCAGATAAAGATTACTTCAAAATCAATGTATGTTCAGGAGTCGTGCATAGAACGGACAGGTATGTTCAGGACGATAGAATATATTGTTTCGCCTTTAAAAGCTAAACCTGTTTTGTCCAGCATGTTCTTTTTATTTTGAGTACCCCGGATTAGGGAGTTTGAAGAAGAAAAGGAATGGTTTATAAGCAAGCTACAGGTAAGTACTTCTCTAGACTAATAATATTGCAGGATCGGTGTTTGTCACTTAAACACAAATGTTTTCTCTCAAACTCGCCTAGAATCACACTCGGGTAAGAATCAATAAGAGTTGATCACAATATGAAAAGTAATTAAGAACACAGAAAGATAATTTTCAAGATACTTTTATATATTGATTCTCAACTCAAGATACAAAGACTCTTACAAGCAGATTATCTCTGTGTTTATGAATTACAAGGAGAACCTATATATAATACTATCTACAGCCGGATATACTTTAATACCAGCTGGGATCCTATAGCTAAAGTCTATGCTACAAGACTAAAGATTAAGGTATCTCGGATAAAGTCTTATCTGAGATTTGGTAGTCAGGACATGTCCCTGATTTACCTTTTGTCACCAACTAAAGATGGCAACTGTACTATCATGAAAAGGTAAACAGTGGAATAAAGTATGGTCAACAACATGGTTCTTTAGGAAGAAGCAATGCTGTATCAGAAGTCTGCAGCGGAGTATCAGAGACCATACTTGTGTCCACTAGTTATAGCAGTGTCTTCCGAAGCTTAAATGGCTTCAGAAGAGTAAGTACTTCCGAAGCCACTTTATACTTCGAAAGAGGCTGCTTCTTCCAAGACTTGGAGACTTCTTCATCATACTTTGGAAGTGGTCTTCACTTTATTCTTCTAAGTCTTGAACTTCGGAAGTATGCATTTGTCTTCGGAAGTAGAGTTCTGTCTTCGGAAGCTGGACTTTTCCTTTGTCTTCGGAAGAACTCTACAACCTTCGGAAGTTCCATGAAAAGCTTCGGAAGCCTTTGCATGCAGCATCAAAATAACTTAAGTGATCTAGTTTTGGTTGCATTAGCGTTCTTCTTGATCCAACAAATATATTTGTCAAGATGTTTTTCCCTAAAATTCATACAATTGAAACACTTCTCTGACAGCTAAATACTTCTGTACAGGTAAATACTTCCCTAGAGTCAAAAGAGAAGATTGTTTCGAGAGTACAAATCTGGAAAATGGTTTGGACCTTCACCTTTCTTTTATTAAAACTGCTATTTAAATGACCAAAAATAACATTATTCTGATTAAAAAGAAGATTTCATCTGACATTATTTTCATTCTATCCTCTAAAAACTTAAACACTGATTGTTGCATTTTGTAGAGCTGTAGTTGTCATGATAATAACAATTTTAAAACTTTTAGATTGAAGAGATAAAGCTGTCACAGAGAAGCTGCTGCAAGAAACAACAGTAGATAAGAACAAAGTTGAACTTGCAGCACAAGAAGAACACTTGATGAATGCACCGAATGCAGCTAAGGAAGAAAAACACTAGCTGAGGCACGGGCCAACAAGGAAGCGAGGACTGAACTTAAGAGTTGTTCAGGAGTCGTGCCAAACAGAACAGAACAGAACAGAACAGAACAGAACAATTGTTCTGCAAGTATCCATTTCCTAGATGAACAGTATTCAATATTTCAATGAACATGTTCTAATGTCATTTTGTTATTTATTTTCTGCAGACTTATCCTAATCCATTGCGTTCCAATCCTGCATATTCGGTTGTGAAGTAAGTTACATTTGAGTGACCACATCTACTTTTTTTCAAGAAATACTTGTAATATTTTTATTAGGCCTGTTAATTTCATTAATCTCTAATCTATGATGGATCCCAGGCAGTACTTTGTTGATGGGGATGGTACCGTGCCTCAAAATGCAGGTTGCAGAAAGTTTTCTTCTTATTATGCATTATCTATAATATTTGACAGTTGACAGTTTTTATTCATAGTAAATGCTAGTCCAATTTCAAAAACACAGATTCTAGTGATGTTTTTTTGTTTCAATTACCTTGATTATAGTTTTAATTTCGTCGTTTTATCTTCTGAAACATGATGAATCTTCGAGACATTTGATGGAGGAAGATGACTCTACTGAGGACGAAGGGAAGTGTGGAAATAAATTCTAAAATCCAACGCCGGTGACCAAAATCTCATGTATTCAGCGCAGTGTTCATGCTGGTGGTGATCTTATCTTATCAGTGCTTTCCTACGTCTCTTTCTAGCTTCTGATTTCCCTTTTTATTGTTTTCATGTTCTTGATTTGGCAGATACTAGGGATATCAACATTACTCTTCTTTGACCTCCACATCACTTCAAGAAATTATCAAAATCGACAGCAAACTTCTCATGAAATCTTCTGGTAAGATCAATTCAATCTCAAAAAAATTATACTCATCATATTTTAAGTGTCAATGGTATATTCTTTAGTGTGCAAATAAATAAATTGTAAATCTTTTAGGTTGAATTTGGGAAGAACAAGAGGCTGAGGTGGGTGCATCGATTTCATTTAGTGGTAATCAGACCTTTTTTTTCCTGTTCTATAGGTTCTTGAAGATGTGCCTCACTTAATTGATTACATCCTAATCTCCTTGTAAGTTTATATGCATCTATGATTTGCATCTTGTTTGATTTGATTTGATTGTGTTGTTTGTGAGAGAAATGGGTTGTCGTTGCTTTGACATGTCGGTCGGCTGAGGGTTTTTTTTTTTGTTTTTTGTTTTTTTTGCTTATTTTAGTTCTAGAAGGGGTTCTAGAAGTGTGTTGTGTGGGCATTTTTGGATCTGTTGTATAATGATGCAAATCGATGTGTTGAGCTTGTTTTTAGGGTAGGTTACACTGAGATTTTGGATGTCAAATATAAACAAATTGATGAGATATGGACATGTGGTTGATCAATTCAAGAAGTGATCAAAGAAACTTGCTTCTGAAGATAGTTACTTTACTTTAGACGTTCCCTATTTAGCAACCCTTGAACGCGTGAACACGACCTGTTTAAGCACTCAATTGTTCTGCAAGGATCCATTTCCTAGATGAACAGTATTCAATATTTCATAGAACATGTTCTAATGTCGCTTTGTTATTTATTTTCTCCAGACTTATCCTAATCCATTGGGTTCCAATCCTGCATATTTGGTGTAAGTAAGTTACATTTGAGTGACTGCATCTACTTTTCTTCATGAAATACTTGTAATTTTTTTATTAAGTCTGTGAATTTCATTTATCTCTAACCTATGCCTCAAAAGGTAGGTTGCAGAAAGTTTTCATCTTAGTATACATTATCTATAATATTGACAGTTGACAGTTCTTATTCATAGTAAATACTAATCCAATTAAAAAAAACACAGATTCTAGTGATGCTTTTTCCTTGCATATTACCTTGATTATAGTTTTAATTTTGTCGTTTCATCTTTAGAAATACATGATAAATCTTCGAGGCATTTGATGGAGAGAGATGACTCTACTGAGGACGAATGGAAGTGTGGAAATAAACTCTAAAATCATCGCGCGCCGGCAACATAAAGCTCATGTATTCCAATGTCTCTTTCTCGCTTCTAATTTCCCTTTTTATTGTTTTCATGTTATTGATTTGGCAGATACTAGGGACATCAACATTTCTCTTCTTTGATCTCAACATCACTTCAAGAAAGTATCAAAATCAACAGCAATCTTCTCATGAAATCTTCTGGTAAGATCATTTCAACCTAAAAAACATTATACTCATCATATTTTAGGTGTCAATGGTATATCCTTTGTCAAACAAATAAATTGTTGATCTTTTAGGTTGAATTTGGGAAGAACATGAGATCAAGGAGGGTGCATCAATTTCATTAAGTGGCTAATTAAATCAATTATCTCTGTTCCAAACGTCGGGTAAGTATATACGCACAACAAACACTCAAATGATGACAAAACCTTTTGATTTTGCTTGACCACTTTGACGATGCAGACTCTACAGTTGAATTGGAGATGTTGAAGATGGAGTTGAAAAAGACGGAGACTGCACTTGTAGGTGCTGCTTGAAAAGCTAAGTTATTTAAATTATCATGTTATTTAAAAGAATATACTTTAATTGGACCTTTATCATGTTACTTGCTAAATAGTTTTAACATTCTCTAATGGCCATCATTCTTTCTAATTTATGTAGGTGACGAGCTTTCAAAGAAACAAGCTGTTCAAGAATCTACAGAAAGGAATCTACTGGTAGAGGTACGTGATAGAATATATCGTTTTGCCTTTAAAAGCTAAAATTGTTTTGGCTCACTCGTTCTTTTTGTTTTTTAAGTTCCCCATATTAGGGCGTTTGAAGAAGAGAGGAAATAGTTTAAAATCAAGCTACATGTAAATACTTCTCTAGACTAATAATATATTTGTCAAAATGTTTTTCACAAATGTTTTTCACATAGAGTCACCACTGAAGACAAATTACATGGTTTCGTACTTTCACCTTTCGTTCATCAAAACTGCTAAGTGAGTAGTGACCAAAAATGACACTATGTTGATTAAAAGGATGTTTTCAAGAGTACAAGTTCCTCAAGAGAAGTTAAAATACCACGTAATTTCATTCTATCTCCTGATAGCCATTTTTGTTGCAGCTAGCAGGAAACTGATTAAGTGAACCAATCAGAAGCTGAATCTGTATCCAAACTTAAAAGGTTAAAAATTGATTATTGTATTTTGCAGAGCTGCAGTTGTCAATTAAGAGAAGTTAAAATACCACGTAATTTCATTCTATCTCCTGATAGCCATTTTTGTTGCAGCTAGCAGGAAACTGATTAAGTGAACCAATCAGAAGCTGAATCTGTATCCAAACTTAAAAGGTTAAAAATTGATTATTGTATTTTGCAGAGCTGCAGTTGTCAATTAAGAGAAGTTAAAATACCACGTAATTTCATTCTATCTCCTGATAGCCATTTTTGTTGCAGCTAGCAGGAAACTGATTAAGTGAACCAATCAGAAGCTGAATCTGTATCCAACTTAAAAGGTTAAAAATTGATTATTGTATTTTGCAGAGCTGCAGTTGTCAATTAAGAGAAGTTAAAATACCACGTAATTTCATTCTATCTCCTGATAGCCATTTTTGTTGCAGCTAGCAGGAAACTGATTAAGTGAACCAATCAGAAGCTGAATCTGTATCCAAACTTAAAAGGTTAAAAATTGATTATTGTATTTTGCAGAGCTGCAGTTGTCAATTAAGAGAAGTTAAAATACCACGTAATTTCATTCTATCTCCTGATAGCCATTTTTGTTGCAGCTAGCAGGAAACTGATTAAGTGAACCAATCAGAAGCTGAATCTGTATCCAAACTTAAAAGGTTAAAAATTGATTATTGTATTTTGCAGAGCTGCAGTTGTCATGACTAATAACATTTTAAAATATCTAGATTGAAGAGAACAAATTGGTGAGTATAAGAATAGACCAAGCAGCCACGGAGAAGCTGCTGCAAGAAAATCAAATGCTGATATTGTGTCTCCACATGAGGAATATCATCAAAGGGTGTCGGCTCTCGAAAGAAAGGTAAGTGATTTGCATATTTCAACAAGCTTAGTTTAATACCTCTGTTTTAATAACACTGCAGGGAAGAATTTGAAGAAAGTTTTATGGTCCGTACTTTGAGAATTTTCTGTCATCAAAGCATGGAAACTCCTGTAAGAATGCTAAATAGTTTGTCTCTTCTCTGTCTTTCTACATAAGAAACTACACACTTTTACTGACTTCCTACATAAGTCACTAGACTTTGAACTTATAAAAACTGAACAAAAGGTCCTTATAAAGTTTATGGACTTGATAATGCAAAAAATAAAGAACTGTTAGCTGAACTTTTATAAGTTCATGGGGCATTCTTGGTGAGTGTTTATTAGTTAAAGGATATTGTTATGCAGAAATGAAGTCCAGGTTTGTGAATAAGCACAAAGTCTAGGCTTTTTTCCCTTATATATTATTTTTGGCAATCACACATAACTAAAATGATTTTAGAGGTTGTATGTGCTAAAAATGCACTTTGGGTGACTTTATCAACCAGTTTCACCTGTTTCTTGTTTAGCTAAATATGTTGGTTTGATCATTTGACATGCTTGGGATAAAACATATTCTAAACTGACCCAATTGTAAGTGAACGGATTGGCTTTATAATCTGTTCTCAGGCACGTAAATGTAGATGTGACGAACTGGTTATGCAAGATCCTGAACCTATCAGGCCTCTTTTGAGGCAGATTGAGGTTATGTAGGTATTCTTTTGTTTGACATGGTACTTTGAGCTTTATGGTTTGAACACTTGTATTTTTTTTAATAGGAATCAACTGCTAGAAAGGCAGAAGCGTTGCTGTGGAGGGATCACTAAACATTCAGCTTCAGGTTTGATAAATAGTATGTGTGTGTAGTTTCTTCAAAGTATAAATTATCTCAAGCCTAGTGATGGATTTTCATTATATATGAATCTTCAAGGCATTTGAAGGAGGGAACTCAACTAACTCTACTGAGGAGAAGGGAAGATCATCAAGATTACCAAGGTAGGTTCAGGAGTCGTGCACAGAACAGAGCAGGTGATTTTATCTATTTCTCCCTTCTGATTTCCCTTTTCATAGTTTTCAAAGTAACTGTTGAAGCTTATGGTTGTGAGGCTTCTATGGACTAAAACTGAAGTGACAGACAAAGACCAACAACAATCTTCTCATCAAATCTTCTGGTAAGATCAATTCAACCTGAAAAACATTATAATCACTGATTTTCGGTGTCAGTTGCCATGATTAATAACATTTCCATTCAAAACTGCAGGTTACAAACTTAAAAGTTAAAAACTTATTATTGCATTTTGCAGAGCTGTAGTTGCCACGATTAATAACATTTTCAACAACTTCTAGATTGAAGAGAACAAAATGGAGATTTTAAGAAAAGACAAGCAGCCATGGAGAAGCTGCTGCAAGAAGCAATAGATGAGAACAAAGCTGAACTTAAAAGGTGACTTTTTTGGCATGGGTCATAAAATGGGCTAGTGTGGGTTGGGTGACCCATAAACAACTTTCCTCTTTTTTATAATTTTTTTTATGATTAATGAATTCGTTAATTATGATTAGAAAACAATGTTAATACAAAAGTCATCTAAATCTACAAAAAAAATTAGGAGGTTAAACAACTATTAAGATAGGTAGGTTTATCATGCCATATATGTTTTGGGTTAACTTTTAAAAACTATAAACAATTGAATGTGGTGGTTACGAACAAGAAACAATATTATTAAGAAAGTAATCTAAATTTTTGAATAAATTATTTGACTAGTTATATGCATTGAAATAGACTTTTAAGGCGACTTTCAACACGTGTAGCCCGCCGTAAGAACCATTATGGCCCGTTCTTCTTTTAGCTAACTTTTTCTAATTAATTTATTCTAGTTGACCCTTTTGAGTTAAACACGAAAAAAACCCACCCATTCATAACTGGGTCTATATGCCATTTTTTACTATAATATTTAGCAGTTTCTAGAGAAGACATACTTAGGAAAGACATCGATGACCTACGGAAATGATGTCAAGTATGTTTTGAAGTTTTGATTTCATAAATAGGGCAATAAGTACTAATTTTTTTCTTTGTTTTCATTGAATAACTAATCCTTCGTTACTAATGTGGTGATTAGGTTGCTCTGGAGGGTGGGTTCATTGGTCAACGTTGGCTTGGGTCAAATAGACAATTTTTAGGACAAGTTGATTAGGCAAACAATCTATATGTAGTTTTTTTATCACAATAATAATCCAAATCTTTGTATAAAAAGAATTAGGAGGTTGTATATGTTACAATCACTTTAGGTGACTTCATCACTTTGGGTGACTTCATCAACCGGTTTCACCGGTTGCTTGTCTTGCTAAATATGTTGGTCTGGTCAATTGATGTGCTTCGGATAAAACATATTTTAAATTGACCCAATTGTAAGTAACAAAGGTCAAAATTTCCACCTTTTCCATAAGTTCTTAGGCAAGTTAACGTAGATGTGAAGAGCTGGTTATTTATGGTTTGAACACTATATTTCTTTAATTGGAAGTAACTGCTAGAGAGGCAAGCTTGTGTTGTAGTAGAGGGATCACCAAACATTCGGCTTCAGGTCTGATATATAGTGTGTATATATATGTATGTATTTTATTTAAAGTATAAATACTAGATATTCATAGACTTTCGTGTTAACTCATTTGCTGGATGCAGAGGACAAAGCTGCAGCTATAGAGGAAAGATCGTTCAGCTAGCGTACATTTATTTCAAACATTATCCATGTTCTTGAAGCTCAGGTGATTTTCTTTTTCTACTTAATGGGAAAAAGTAGATGGGTTGGGTCAAACTAGATAAAATATTGTTACGTATCAGGGTGGGTTGATTGGGGCATTGTACAAAATCTATAGCTATTTATAAATAATAATTGTTAAATATGATTACAAAATTACATTTTCCCTATTATAACATTATATTTTCATCAAAATGATTTAAGAGATAAAATTACACGAATCAACCCTTAAATCAAATCAAGTAAAAATAAAAGAACAAGATATGGTACTATGTTAGGTTTGGAAAGAAACTAGAGAGAAGAAGATTACACAATCAAAGCTAACCAATTTGAGTTGTTGTTATCCCTTTTATTCTCTTGGTAAATTCGATCACAAATGAATAGGACATGCACAATATTAACCTCAAGTATTAACTAGGCATTATCACCCTAACAATATGTCAATTACCCCTGCCCCTCGAAAAAAAATTTAGTTTAAAGATTGAATGAGGGAAGATGCAATCAAAATTCATCGTCAAATTTTCACCAACACCTGAATTGCATTGCAATGACGTGCTTAACTAAGCGATGATATTTTAAGTTTGTTGGTATTTACGAAGCTTAATGGTCTCTTGGTCTCATACTAAGAATTTTCCTTCATGGTCTTCTTCTTTCTAGTGTCGTTCTCTTTCTTTAATCTTTGTTGTTGTGGCAGTCGATCTTCACATCTTCTGGCGACTCACATAAATTCCCCATCATTTCTTCTAATTGTTAGGGATACGGGTGTAGATCAACACACAAACACAATCAAGCTACGAGAGAAAATAATAACAAAGATGAACAAGCAAAATCTAGTGTGGTTCGGTCGGTATGACCTACCCTGTGACCTGCAACTAGAGTAATACATTTATTGCTTTCTACCTCACCGATGAGGAATTACAAGTACAATACACGATATAAATAGATAAATTTAAGGTTTACAACTTAATCACCAAGAAACCTTAATGGGCTATAATTAAATAAAAACTGGCTAGGTTTTTAATTTAATTAGTCTGCCATTAAGAAATCAATACATAAACTCAAGAATCTCCTACTTGGATATTTGATCATCTTCAATCTGCCTTCTGCTTCTGCTGTGAACACTTGTACCTCTTGTAATCTTTCGCGTCTTCTTTGTTGCAGCATCCTTCTCTCATGAGTTAACCTAAAGGCCTGAGCTTCAACACATCAGCCACGACTGTATCTGCCCTTCACTTGTTTTTCATCCCTACCGGCTTCCACTAAAATAAACTGCCAGATCTCGGAACACCACGAGGACAAACACTCTTCATATATAACAAGTAATCATCTAGAGATATTTTATTAGATGAGAATTGTAACACCCGGTTATTTCTTAAAGACAAGAAAGAGGAATATAGTGAAGAAAAAGAAAGAAAAAAATAAAACCCAAGTCTAGGGGTAAAAAGTGCCCAAAAGGACAAAATGTTTGAAAAGTGGGTGTAAAAGGTGGTATGGCCGCCCATATGTCACACACATCACCAATTCTCGGATATTTTAGAGAGAGAAGAGAACAGAGCAGAGAACTCTCGGTTTTGAAGGAAGACAAAGAAAGGATTCGAATTCAAGGTAAGAATTCATGGTTTTATGATGTTCTTGACTGGTTATATCCTCGGGTTTATGCTTATGTGTGTTTGTATGTGTTCGGGTATGTTTTAGTGGATTTCTAGGCGGTTGAATTCAATTTGCAAACGAGTTTGGAAGAAGCCATACTCAATAGCTGCAAAGGTGAGTTCTAAAACCCCTCTTTTTACACGTTTTAACAGATTTTGAGGCATGAAATGCATTAATGTATGTTTTCATTAAACTGGGTTTCGGACCCGTATGCTTGATTGTGTGTATGTTGATGTTATGATGTGATGTGTGACTATGTTTATGCTTGATGATGTATGATGGTGTTTTTAAGGCTTAGAAGGTAAGACTTAAGCTTAGAACATGATGGATGGGGATTGGGAACTGAAATCTGATGTTTTAGGCTCATATGTTAAGTTTTGGAATCGGCCTAAGTGTTGGAAAGTCAATGCGGATAAGCATGGTAAGTCAATACGGATGAGCATGGTAAGTCAATGCGGATGAGCATGCTAAGTCAATGCGGATGGCAGTTAATGCGGATGAACATTAACCATTAAATAAGTCAATGCAGATGAGCATGGTAAGTCAATGTGGATGACAATTAATGCGGATGAGCATTAATCACTAAGTAAGTCAATGCGGATGAGCATCGACTAAGTATGGTGAAATGCGGATGACAAATGCGGATGAGAAAGTCTAAGTGTGAACAAATGCGGATGACAATGCGGATGAAGCATGGGAAATGCGGATGAATAAACACAAATGCGGATGAAGCATGGGAAATGCGGATGAACAAAAAGGGCAATGCGGATGAACTATAACAAATGTGGATGGACTATAGTTGTCACACCCCAACCTTGACGGCGGAAACGTCGAGATGTGAGGGTTAAGATTGTTCACAGCCACATAACGCTAAATTAAAATGTAAATATTATTATCATAAGCCTTGAAGTGAAATACAATCATAAGTCTCAAAAAAATAATAAGCTCAAACATAACATAACATAAAGAAAAAAATTTTATTTCATTATCTAGGTCCAAGTCCTAGATTATAACATGCTTCAAAATGATCACTTTAAACTTGAGGTTGACCTGAAACATGATAAAAATAAGTGTCAACTAAAAATAGTTGGTGAGTTTCCAAGGTTTTTATACATAATATAAAAAAGGTTACAAGTAGCAATTCAGGTCATAGGTCATAAGCAAGTAAGGTTATAGAACACATATCGTTACAACCAAACCTCGACTTGATTACAAGTATAAAAGATTGGCTAAGTGTATTTGGTTCCCATGATGAACAAGCATACG
The DNA here is from genome assembly GCA_025506515.1 of Flaveria trinervia. Classification (NCBI taxonomy): domain Eukaryota; kingdom Viridiplantae; phylum Streptophyta; class Magnoliopsida; order Asterales; family Asteraceae; genus Flaveria; species Flaveria trinervia. The sequence goes on along the minus strand of CM046454.1, from coordinate 715,859 downwards.
TCATCAGGAGCCGGCAATACATCGGCTTTAGCACCAAATAGGCTTGTCAGGCCCAAAGATCTAAGACGTCGCCAGGCTAGCAATAGTTAATGATTGTAAACAAACTATGTATCTCATATAATCACTTACAATACACAAATAACCATGACAAAATAATAAGTTGAATTGCATGTGATTTACAAGTCTCAAATGAGTATAAGTGTATCAAGTATAAGCTATCATGTTTCACCCCAAATTAGTGTGAAAATATGAAAAAGGGGCAAGGAAAACTCACTTGTCAAATAAGTATATAATGAAAATTAATAAAAATAAAAATATGCCGATCCAAGATAAAACGTCACAAGGCACCTAAATATATAAATATTATAAGATTTAGGTTAATAATAAGATTAACGAATTAACATGAACTAGAGTATTAGAATTTTGGGGATTTTTATAAAGTAAATAAATTATTATAAAAATACCATTTATAAATTTATTTTTAAAGAAATTGATCCTTTGTAAATAACTTGTGATTTTATTTATAAAATTATATTAAATTCTATAAATATCATGATAAATCCATAAATATAAGGTCTAATATTAATTTAATGTCTTTAAGTATTATATAACAATCTAATTTTTATAAAAATATTTAATTAATACATTTGTAAATAATTTTATATTAAAATATTACAAAGTTTTACAAGAATAAATTTCTAAGAAATAATTAGATGACTTTAAAAATATTTAGGGTTTATAAAATTCATTTTTATAATTATTATAAATTTTCTATAATTAATTTTAAGCCAAAAAGCCTTTAAAAAAATTTACATGAGGTGCCCGGGTTCGAACCCGTGACCTCATGTATGGGGAACATTATCTTAACCAGTGAACCAGGCTTCCAGCCGCGATAAAACTCCACTTTTAATTCTTAAAAGCAAAGTTTAAACAAAACCCCCAATTTACATGAACCCTAGATCCACAATCGATCAAATTGAACATCAATTCAAAGTTATCAATCAAATTAAGTTTAGGGCTTTTGTTCCTCATGTGAAAACGAGTATATGTATGTATTTAACTTACTTGATTCGTTTGGTATTCGATGCTCGCGTTATGGACCTAGGTCGTGACTGTGGAGAACCGATTCAAGATGAAATCGTCGATGAAACTCAAATTCCTTTTACAGTAAGCTTCTAGTGATCCCCACGATGAAAAGCCCTCTGATAATTATAAGTTAACAAGCTCGGAAAGTGGTCTACGGTGTTGCAGGTTGCGATGAAAAGGGTGTAATCGAACTGATTATTTGTGGTTGTTTCAGGTGTAATTGGTGGTTGCAATCGATTAGTGATAGATAGATGATTGGTTATGTTGAATTAAGTGAATTATTATGGTGTTTTAATGTTCGAACGGTTTTGGAACTTATCGAGTTCGGTTATGCCTTCGATGGGTTGATAACCGACGTGTATTCTCAATTATTAGGTGCATTCAAGTTCGAAACACGTATGTGAAACGATTCATATCGGTTATGGGTTACGAAATCGTCTGATTTGGTGTATAAGGGCTCGCCGGAGCCGGCGGTGGCCGGAAGTACGGGGAACAAAGGGGAAGGGGGTTGGGTTTTTAAATAGTTACACAAATGGTCCCCCAACTTTGAATTCTTATTATTTTATGCCCAAACTTAATATTTTAAGTTTCTAATTTGACAATTAGGCCCCCTTGAACTTAATTAAGTTTTAACTTGTTAACTTTGATAACTTATTATTATTATCTTTATTATCATTATTATTATTGTTATTATTATAATTGTTATTATTATTATTATTTACTTAATTTAGAAACTTAAACAAAGAATCATACAATAATAGCCCAACAAAATTCATAAATTGTCTGAATAACCCATATAAGAATTAATAAAATTAACTTTTAATTAACGGAAATACGAGATGTTACAGTCTCCCCAACTTAAAAAATTTCGTCCCGAAATTAAGAAAAATGAAACTATACAAATAAGAACGGGTATTTCTTCTTCATGTGCTCCTCATGTTCCCAAGTAAATTCGGCGCCACGTTTATTTTCCCAACGAACCTTGACGATTGGAGTTGTTGTGGTTCTAGTCTTCTTCATTATACGATCCATGATTTCAACAGGTTTCTCGACGAAATGCAAGGACTCGTCGATCTGAATGTCTTCCAGCGGAACATACAGACTTTCATCGGCCAAACACTTTCTCAAATTTGAGACGTGGAACACAGGATGAATTCCACTAAGGTCGGAAGGTAACTCTAGTTTATAAGCCACTTTCCCAATCCTTTTCAGGATTTTGAAAGGTCCTACAAATCTTGGAGCCAGTTTGCCCTTCTTTCCAAAGCGAACCACACCTTTCCACGGTGAAACCTTGAGAAGAACCATCTCCCCAACTTGGAATTCCAATGGCTTACGTCGCTTGTCAGCATAGCTCTTTTGACAACTTCTCGCCACTTCAAGGTTCTTGCGAATAATAGAAACTTTATCGGTCGTCTCTTGTATAAGTTCAGGACCAGTGATGAAGTTTTCACCAATGTCGGTCCAACAGATCGGTGAACGACATTTTCGACCATAAAGTGCTTCAAACGGTGCCATCTTGATACTCGAGTGGTAACTATTGTTATACGAAAATTCCACGAGCGGTAGATGCGTATCCCAATCGCCACCAAAGTCAAGAACACAGAGACGTAGCAAATCCTCCAAAATTTGGATCGTTCGCTCGGTTTGACCATCAGTTTGAGGATGGTAAGCCGTGCTTAGATCTAATTGTGTACCCAAGAGTTCTTGCATAGACGACCAAAAATGTGAAGTGAAACGAGCATCTCGTCGGATATGATGTGCAGAGGTACTCCATGACGACTTACAATCTCATCAACGTATATACGAGCTAACTTTGATGTCTTGTAAGTGTCACGTATGGGTATAAAATGTGCCGACTTGGTCAAACGGTCAACGATCACCCATATGCTATCATGTCCTCTAGAGGTTCGGGGTAGCTTTGTTATGAAGTCCATGGATATGTGTTCCCATTTCCACATAGGAATCTCGGGTTGCTCAAGTAATCCACATGGACGTTGATGTTCGGCTTTAACCTTCGTACATGTGAGGCACTTAGCTACATAAGTCGCTATGTCTTTCTTCATTCCAGGCCACCAATATTGACCACGTAGGTCCATGTACATCTTATCGGAACCAGGATGAATAGAATAACGAGTTTGATGAGCTTCGTTCATAATAAAGGTACGAATGTTATCACGATTTGGAACCCAAATACGATTGGCGAAGTACATCAACCCATTGGGTTTCGTTTCCAATTGAGTTAGAAGATTATGCTCTAACTCATCCTTTATTCTTCCTTCTCGTTGAACCATTTGTTGAGCCTCCAGGATGCTAGACTCGGTGTCACTATCTATTCTCAGGTTTTGTAGTAGTACCGTGGTCTCGTTGACATCTAGTCGGATCTCAGTATCGAACTCACCCAAAGTGTCAAACCATTGACGTCGATCGCGAATTTCTTGGAATGAGATCATCTTGTTGTGAATCTTTCGGCTTAGTGCATCGGCTACAACGTTTGCTTTACCAGGATGATAACGAATGTCACAATCATAGTCACTAATCAACTCCACCCAACGACGTTGTCTCATGTTGAGATCTTTTTGATTGAAAACGTGTTGAAGGCTTTTGTGATCGGTGTAGACTATACATTGCGTACCATACAGGTAGTGCCTCCAAATCTTCAAAGCAAATACAACAACACCAAGCTCGAGATCATGAGTTGTGTAATTCACCTCGTGAACCTTCAATTGCCTCGATGCGTAAGCTATGACCTTCCCTCGTTGCATAAGAACACAACCAAGGCCTTGTTTAGATGCATCACAATACACGGTGAAATCGTTGTTTCCATCGGGTAGGGTCAAGATAGGAGCATTGCATAACTTATGTTTTAACGCTTCAAAAGCTTCTTCTTGCTCGGAACCCCACTCGAATGGTTTATTCTTTTGTGTCAAAGTAGTGAGCGGTTTCGCGATCCTCGAAAAATTGGCAATGAATCGCCGATAATAACCAGCAAGACCAAGAAAAGAACGAACTTCGGTAGGAGTTGTAGGAACACACCAATTCTTCACAGCTTCCACCTTTGCAGGATCAACGTGAATTCCTTGGCTATTCACCACATGTCCTAGAAATTGAACTTCCTCGAGCCAGAAATCACACTTCGAGAACTTTGCGTACAATTGCTCTTTCTTTAACAACTCAAGAACCAATCTCAAATGCAGTTCATGATTGGTGTTGGACTTGGAATAGATAAGTATGTCATCAATGAAGACGATCACAAACTTGTCTAGATAAGGCTTGCATACCCGGTTCATGAGATCCATCAAAACAGCAGGAGCATTGGTTAAACCAAAAGGCATCACCATAAACTCATAGTGTCCATAACGAGTACGGAAAGCGGTCTTTGGGATATCACCATCATGGACTCGCAAGTGATGATAGCCAGAACGTAAATCGATCTTCGAGAAAATAGCAGCTCCTTGAAGTTGGTCAAACAAATCATCAATACGAGGAAGAGGATAACGGTTCTTGATGGTAAGCTTGTTAAGCACACGATAGTCGATGCACATACGAAACGATCCATCTTTCTTCTTCACGAAAAGAACAGGTGCACCCCAAGGCGAAGAACTAGGACGGATGAAGCCTTTCTCGGATAACTCTTGAAGTTGACTAGAGAGTTCTTGCATTTCCGATGGTTATATCAGTGAGAGAAATAGAGGTTGTTTTAAATATCAGCGAGTGCTGAGAGGATCAAAAGGTGAAGTTTGCTGGCCATTTTTTCGTGCACTCAGCTTTATGTTGGTGGGACAACATTGTCCAAGCTGAGGGTAGCAGGGCTATTAGGAGGATGAGATGGTCCGAACTGAAGAAGTTGGTGATCGAAGAGTTCTGTCCTCACCGGGAGATGGACAAGGTTGAGAGGGAGTTCTTGCAACTGGAGGCGTGAACCATGACACACCAGCAGTACACCACAAAGTTTAACGAGATAGCACGTCTGGTGTCGGATCAGGTGACGCCTCTGTCACGGAAGATTAAGAGGTACACTCAGGATTTGCCAGCGGAAATTCGCAGGCATATGATCGCCGCTCGACCGAGCACGTTTAGGTCGGCGGTGGACTTGGCAGGGAGATTATATGATGAGAGGACTGTGGTGGTGACCAAAGGTAGCAAGAAAGGTGGTACTGATCAGAATTGGAGTTGAAAGAGGTTTGGTCGGGGTGGTGCCCTGACGGGTAACAAGAAGGCACATGTGGATGACCGCCGTGTGGTCACATCTGGGGCAGGATCGAAGAAGTGTGGTAGATGTGGAAAGGAGCATAGTGGGGAATGTAGTCTGGGGTCGAACTTGTGCTTAATGTGGGAAGATAGGGCATGTAGCAAGGGATTGTCGTACGGTCCGATGTTTCAACTGTGGCGAGGAGGACCACATGAGTAGAGACTTTAAGAAGCCGAGAGCTGAGGGTTCTTGGGGTAAAGAAGACAGGAAGTGGAGGACCGGGGGCGAGCGCCAGGGCATTCACTATGACACAGGAGGAAGCTAGGACGGACCCTGATGTTGTGTCCGGTACGTTTTTAGTGAACCAAACTTTAGCTTCTGTGTTATTTGGGGACGAGGTTACACAATAGCACGGCTTATCATCCCCAGACTGATGGTCAGTTAGAGAGGACCATTCAGACATCGGAAGATATGCTTCGGGCATTTGTTATCGATTTTGGAGGAAGTTGGGATGACCACTTATCATTAGCTAAATTCTCATACAAAAACAGTTATCATGCCAGCATTGGTATGCCACCTTATGAGATGCTATACTGTACGAGATGCAGAACACCCGTTTGTTGGGGTAATATTGGTCAAAAAGAACTACGGAGCGTCGAAGTGATCGAGGCTACGACTGAGAAACTTGAAAAGATCAAGCCTTCATGAAGGCAGCCAAAGATAGACATAAGTCGTATGCTGATAAACGACGCAGGCCGATTGAGTTTAAGGTGGGTGACTGGGTTATGTTGAAGGTCTCACCTTGGAAGGGTATCATCCGATTAAGGAAGCGGGGCAAGTTGAGCCCAAGGTATATAGGGCCTTTCCGAATCATCATTCGAGTAGGAGAGGTGGCCTATAGACTGGAATTACCAGACGCTTTAAGTGGAATTCACCCAACATTCCATGTATCTCATCTGAGGAAGTGTTTAGCGGATAAAGATATGATTGTTCCACTGGAGGATATCGAAGTGGATGAACGACTCATTTATGTGGAGCAACTAGTAGCAATCATTGATCGAAAAGAGAAGACGCTGAGAAATAAAGTGGTTCCTCTTGTGCGTGTACAGTGGAAGCACAGGAAGGGATCCGAGTCTACGTGGGAGACTGAAGAAGAAATGAGACAACATTACCCACAACTCTTTGAGGAATAACAGGTTTTGGGGACGAAACCTATATAAGGGGGGTGGACTTGTAACACCCGGTTATTTCTTAAAGACAAAAAGGAGGAATATAGTGAAGAAAAAGAAAGAAAAAAAATAAAACCCAAGTCTAGGGGTAAAAAGTGCCCAAAAGGACAAAATGTTTGAAAAGTGGGTGTAAAATGTGGTATGGCCGCCCATATGTCACACACATCACCAATTCTCGGATATTTTAGAGAGAGAAGAGAACAGAGCAGAGAACACTCGGTTTTGAAGGAAGAACAAAAAAGGATTCGAATTCAAGGTAAGAATTCGTGGTTTTATGATGTTCTTGACTGGTTATATCCTCGGGTTTATGCTTATGTGTGTTTGTATGTGTTCGGGTATGTTTTAGTGGGTTTCTAGGCGGTTGAATTTAATTTGCAAACGAGTTTGGTAGAAGCCATACTCAATAGCTACAAAGGTGAGTTCTAGAACCCTTCTTTTTACACGTTTTAACAGATTTTGGGGCATGAAATGCATGAATATATGTTTTCATTAAACTGAGTTTTGGACCCGTATGCTTGATTGTGTGTATGTTGATGTTATGATGTGATGTGTGACTATGTTTATGCTTGATCATGTATGATGGTGTTTCTAAGGCTTAGAAGTAAGACTTAAGCTTAGAACATGATGGATGGGGATTGGGAACTGAAATCTGATGTTTTAGGCTCATATGTTAAGTTTTGGAATCAGCCTAAGTGTTGGAAAGTCAATGCGGATGAGCATGGTAAGTCAATACGGATGAGCATGGTAAATCAATACGGATGAGCATGGTAAGTCAATGTGGATGACAGTTAATGCGGATGAGCATTAATCACTAAGTAAGTCAATGCGGATGAACATCAACTAAGTATGGTGAAATGCAGATGACAAATGCAGATGAGAAAGTCTAAGTGTGAACAAATGCGGATGACTAATGCAGATGAAGCATGGGAAATGCGGATGAATAAACACAAATGCGGATGAAGCATGGGAAATGCGGATGAACTATAGCAAATGCGGATGAACTATAGCCAATGCGGATGAACTATAGTAAATGCGGATGAACACTTAGACTGTTTTCTGGCTGCTTGGAAAGAGGGTGAAATATAGGCTTTGGCTTGGGAGATTCCCGGGGGCTATGTAAGTCGACGGTTTGAGGTCATAGATGTTATGATGGGTATGTTATGATGTATGATGTTGTATGCTTATGCATGATGTATGTTATGTATGGATGATGCCATGCATGATGATGACTGAATGTTATGTTTATGTTCCTTGTAATGTATGATTATTTTCCCTTGGCTTTACGTTGGATGTAAATGAATAAAATGAAAGTATTATGTAAGGTAAAGTGGAAGATAATGAAAAGAGGAACATGATGAATGAGTGCATGCATTAATGAATGATAGAAGTAATGAAAGTCTTGCAAGCCTTAGCCTAACGGTGTGCGGGTTAGCTACCCCAGAAGGATACACATCGGGGTCTTTCTTTGTGATTGACCATCTGTATGGAACCATTGTTGCTTGCCTTCGGTACTGTGGCCAGGCTGTTGTGCGCCATGACGAAAGGTCTATGATAGACTTCGGTCCTGTACCAGCTTTATGCATGACGGAAAGGCATATCACATGACAATGGTACACCTGAAATTTACCTTTGGTACTGTGGCCAGACTGCTATACGCCATGATGGAAGCTCTATAATAGACTTCGGTCCAGTACTAGCTTTATGCATGATGGAAGGGTAAATTTCATGGTGTTGATGGAATGAAAAGATGTAATGATGAACGAACGAATGATGAAGATAATAATGATATTATCTATGTGTACGTATGATGTGTGATCACAAGTTTAAGTAAAGAACGGTTTAATGAATGTAAAGTATGTTTTAATGTTAAACTAGAACTCACTCAGCAACACTGACTTTTTTATGTATTTTCTAGTTGGCAGGTGAGCATTGTTGAGGATGGCGCGGGGCAACTACTTGGCATTTGGATGACATTCTTTTGTTAATTTTTTTGTATTGTAATACGAACAAACGAAATTGTATTATGAATGTTGTATTATTTTGCAAAAGCATCCATAATGAAAAAGTTATTTTAATGTTCCGTTGCGATGCTTTATGAAAGTTAATTGTAATTATATGTTTTATGAGCAATGATTGGCGAGCTGTAAGCATCCCGGGAATAGGAACTTACAAGAATCTTAGTTCTTTTAACCCAGTGTTGTCTAGAAATTGAAATTGAAGCATGACACGTGCTCCTACTATCTTGAAATCCTTTAACCGGTTTACTTGAGCTTTTCCATGCATGACTCTGAATCTTTTTCGTGACTCTAGGTTTCTTACTTGTAAAGTAAACCTTTCTTTTTCCCACGGGGTTCACTGAATTGGATTTTAGTCTTCTTTCGAACTAGAACGTCACTTCTTTTGGCGGTAAACTAATCATATACAATGAACCCATTTTCTTTTCACGAGCAATAACAAGATTCCCTTTAACAACTTTTCACTATTTATTCCCGAACTTAACCTCTTATTTCATGCAACTGTCCTACAGAAATCAACTATTTCTTCAAATCAGGAATCATCCTAACATCTTTTAAAGTCCACAAAGCAACCGAAGTAACTAAATCCATATGACCCATGCCCGTAACATTAAGAAAATCATTGTCCGCTAGTCTTACCTTACCAAAATCAACATTTTAGATTCTATAATGATTCGATGTTGTGGGTAGCATTAAACGAAGCTCCAGAATCTATGACCCAGTAATCCACACTGCTCTTCAGGTTACAAATTAAAGCATCGTCGTCTGAGTATTTTGTTGTGGTGTTAACTTCTTTCTTGTCATTCGGACATCAAATCCTATAGTGTCCCACTTGTTTACTGTTCCAAAAATCACATCATTACGAGCCCTAGACCAACTCGTTTTCCTATTCTTGCTTCCACTACCTCTATTATTCTTTCTTTTTCTATCAACATTCAGTAATTCACTTGATGATTCACTTATTTTTTTTGTCTAATGTCTTCGCCCATAATAATATCACGAATTCCATTTAAAATGAACACACTAGTGAAACTAGTAATCGTTGTAAAAGTACCAACTCAACTATCAGGCAATAATGATATAATATAAAAGTCTGAACTTCATCCTCAAATTTGATGCTAGTTGACCCAAGTGTTGACAGAATCGAGTTTAAGTTGTTGATGTGCATCATAAATGAACTTACCTTTTTTATCTTTGTATTAATCAACTCTCGAATAAAAAAACTGTATTTTTTGCCAATTGCTTCTCGTACATATTAGATAATGCATACATGATACCTTTTGTTGTAGTTTCCTTCAGAATGTTAAACACAACATCATCTTTTATTAAAGACAACCTAATAACCACCTTGGTATTTTTATCCTAAGTTTTCCACTTGGTTTCATTTTTTCTGGTTTCTCAACCAAAACAACATCCAAGTCAAATCCTCCATTTGCGTTTTCCACCGACTGAAGTCTTTCCCATTGAACTTCTCAATCTGAAGTTTTCAGCTCTCAGCCATTAATAGGTTGTTATGAAGTCGCTCGTAGCAAACGTTTGTCACACCCGTTTCGGGATACCTCGGGAGTGTGACCGATTGGTACTCATGTTTCATTGTTGTATTTTTATAATTAAAGGTTACACAATGAAAATTCTTTTGATTAACTATATATTTCAATATTCATAATTTTATATATTCAAAGGATTAGAAAGCCTTATATTTACAAAACGACAATTAACAAATCTTCTACTAGAAGTAGAAATTACCAATTTTCAAAATAAGTTTCACAAGATATTATCTATGCCTAGGATTCATCGTCTATTCCAACACCTTTTCTTGACTATTTTAAACATCTTCACCTGAAAAGTTTGTAAAAATATATCCGCATAAAAGCTAGTGAATACATTCAATAAACACGAGAATTATTAGCCATAAATATAAGTAAACAGTTTAATCACAATTGTATGCCAACTACACATTTAGTTCTCTATTTCAACTTAGTTGTTCACCTTTCATATATATTTGTGTCTTTGTCAGTCAGATTAATAACATGATTATTCATAACATGATTATTCGAATCATATCTATATTGTATCTGAACCAGCTCTAGTATAGATTTTTTTTCATTTCACCTATCCCTGTGTGACGATCCTAAGTGGATATTATATAATTACATACCTTATTAGAAATTGTTAAGTTAATTTTATGTGTTAACCTTATATGGTTTTCTCATGTTTTTGCATGATAGCACGTGAACATGCATGCATGAATATTTACGTGTGTATATGTGCAATTCTTGCATTAACCTTGTGGTTGTTAAATCTTAGAATTATATGATTAGAGCTTGAATGTTAAATGCTTTAATTACATGTAATGTATAAAGATTTGAAACTTAACTACTAATCAAGTTAATATTTAAGAAACTTATGTCAAAAAACGAAACTAAACTAATCTTAAACATCTAAACATTAACTAAAGAACCGACCTTAACATTTGTATCGGCTCATTAGGACATTAACCAACCTAGATTAATAACTAAACTTAACTTAATGACTAAGAGAGTCATTTGACTCCTAGCTCGACACCTATCAAGACCAAACACTAAGCAACCTTCAAATTTTGCCACCTATCACCTAAGAAACCAACTAATGCACCCTAAAAACAACCACCTCATCACCCTAAGCTAGGCCTAATGATGATACTTCCCACTTCCTTGAAACCCTTGGCCGAATACCACCTTCACAATCCCAAACCTCCATAACCGTAAACCACCACAACGGCCACCATCATCACTCCTCTCGACCCTCTCTCCCTCCCTCTCGGTTCTCAAAACACCTCCACCATCACCCTATTACTCTCGGTCCTCACATCATACAACCAACACCACCATCTCTTGTTCAACAACCAATTTCCATCAAGAACATCAAATCATCAAGATTTCTTCAACTAGTTGTGATCAACCTTCCAAGATTCAAGAACCATCTTATCATGTAGACTTTCAAAGATCAAGCTAGTAATTTCCTTAGTTTTCTTTGTCATCAAACAAGGTTTCATTCTTAAATCTACAAACTAACAAGTTAAGAAGTTGTATATGTGTTCAACTAACACATATAATCAACCCTTTAAGTTAAATTATCAATGTTATTCACAAAACCTCATGAACGCTAGATTTATATCAAAAATTCTGTAAGAAAACGATTCAAAAACATAAAATTTGTAAGTTTTATAAAATCCAAGGATTTAAAAAAAGACAAGAATTAAAGGGTTGAAACATGTGATATTCATGATAAAATAGGGTAAACACTTAAATGATTGTGATTTCAGGAATAAATTTAAGAAATGTGTTAGAAAATATTGGAAATAATAATCTATAAATTATGGGGTAATAATATTAAATATATTAATTTATTGGATATTAATGTATTGGAGTTGCAGATTAAATTTCGTGAATTCAAAATGACAAAGTTTCATATTTTAGAATAGTTGATAAGAAGAAAATTGAAAGTAATAGTAAAACAGTAGGATAAATCATGAAGATTTTGCATAAATTATGATATTCAGAAAGGAATAGTGTGTATAAATTTTGGAATTTTTAGAGATATGTACCTATTTCAGCTATATATTGTGAAACTTGTGAAAATTCTAGTAAATTGTTTGTTATGAGTTACTAATTTAAAATTTTATGAGATGGTTTAGATTCAGAATGTTTATGCTGGTAAAATTTGGTGATTTTTGGATAACATTAGCTACCAATTAGGAATTTTAACATAATTAGTAATTTAAAATGCTGAAAATTTTAAAGAAATCAGATTTATTCTAACAAATAATATTTAATAGGAATTGTTTGACTTGTGGCTGGAATTAAGGTAAGTAACATGATCCTTTTTATATTTATAAATTTTTAGAGAACAAATCATACTGTTTGTGTTTGAATATGATGCAAATCTGAGAATTTTGACCCGTTACTATCATATTTGACACAATCATTAATTCCGATAAGAAATAGTCAAATAATATAGGTAGCGTTATTTAGGAATATGTCAACCTGCATTTGTTGGATGAGGGTAATGATGTTAGTATTTTTTTGATTCCGTGATTTTTATGTGATAGTTATGAATCACTTGACATATGAGCAGGTTTGGTTGTGAGTTTGATTGTGTTGCATCAATTCAAAATGATTTATATTATTGATTAAACTTATGTTCTCACCAACTTTTTGTTAATTATTTTGAGTATGTTTTTTCAGGTAAACATTTATAACCTTGTGTACACATTCAACATGTTTAGTGATTACCACGATTAATTACGAAAGTTGTGCATTTGGTTGACTATCGATTCGTCTGACTTCAGCCTCTTTGTGGATGTTTACATCCACTACTAGATGAAGAATGAATGAAATACAAAAGGCATGTCTTTAGAATAGGACTACAATGTATAAGTCTAAACTATTAGACTATATTTTGTACCAATGTAATCCTTTAATTATAAGTTAATGAAAATGATGTTTAGGTTATTTTTGTGATTGCATGATATGATAATTAATGTGTGTTGAACTGACGAGGCACACCCAAACATTCCACGCTTTCGTCATGATGTGACACCCTAGGAGATAACTTATACAATCAGACTAATAACGGGACCTTCCTAATCATTGTTATATTCTTCCCTTATAAAAATCTCATTCTTGAGATTTACTAGAATAGTTACCTGTATGTTTTTTTTTTAATTTAGATTTTAATTCAAACTTCACGCACTTAAATTTAACTAATATAAACTTCTTTTACAACTTTTTCTCTTGATCATCTTCAATCTGAAGGGGTTGTTCCACAAACTTAAACCTTTCATTCATTTCCGCATCTTGTAATGGTGCAATTTGTAAGGCCCGTTCCCGGGACGCTTACAGCTGATCATTCATCGCACATAAAACATTTTAAAATGTACTTTTATTTAGCAGCAGAATTTAAAACTTTCATTAATAACTAAAAACATGTCGTTTCATTCATTTACAACATTCGTTTTCATCTCAAAATACAATGACATGTCAAAATACGGATGCCAGCTTCAAAACGCTCCCAGTAGCTTATGCATCCATGCTTGCAACTCCTTAGCATCAATAAAATACCTGCCAACTATCATGCATACAAAAGTCAGTGACGCTGAGTGAGTTCTAGTTTTTATAATAAAATACTTCATTTCCTTTAAAAACTATCTTTACATTCATTCGTGGTCACGCATATACGTACACTCAATCTATGTTCTTTATTCGTTCCGTCAGTTGTCATACATCATACATTCATACTGATAATAATAATTATTATCATATTCATCATCATTCATTTATTCATTCATTTCTTCGCTCATTACTCTTTATTACTCGAATCTTGTCTCATGCAATATCCCCGACTCATGCTTGAAAGCTGATGTTGTGCCGGGGCCTATATACAAACCCCCGACTCATGTCCGGAGACTAACACAGCACCGGGATACGCGACAAAGATCCCATTACCCCCGACTCATGTTCGAAGACTGACACAGTACCGGAGTACGCGACACGGATCTCATCATCCGTCACTTTCATGTTCACCATTTGTTATCTCATGTGTTCATTTCGTACTCTATCGTATTCGTTTTTTTCGTACTTTATCGTTATCTTTCACTTCGTTACATAATACTTTACGTTCGTTAATTTATTCGTTCATGCATCACACCACGCAAAGTCATACATAATGTATTATAAAACATAATACGTACATTTTGAAAACTCTTTGACGAAGAAAGATAACACATCACTCACACATATATACATCATAATAAGGCCTATCTCCCTATTTTACCCCTTAAAACTACTTAGAAAATCCTAAGTCCAAATTGGGCACATGGAACATTCTAGGCGTATGAGCATAAAAATTCTAAGTGTAAAACAGTCTGGGCGCATGGGCACGATTTGGGCGTTTCTGCCTTGTTCAGGCGCTTTGCCACTATGCAAGCGCATGGCACCTGTTCAGGCGCATCAACACTTAGCCGTTTTGACACTTGGGCACATGGGCACTATTTAGGCGCATGGCCAACACTTAGGCGTCTGGCCAACATGTTGGACGCATGGGCCATTGTTTAGGCGCATGGCCCACTCTTGGGTGCATGACTAACACTTAGGCGCCTGGCCAATATGCTGGGCGCATGGGCCACTGTTTAGGCGTATGGCCCACTCTTGGGCGCATGGCCAACACTTAGGCGCCTGGCCAACATGCTGGGCGCATGGGCCACTGTTTAGGCGCATGGCCCACTCTTGGGCGCATCAGAACATTCTGAAATGTTTCTATGCTATTAACATCACTCGATTATCATTCTAACACTACCCAAGCATAGATCTAACATACTAAGGGCACCTGCACATGCTAAACATCTACACTAGCCCATAATCATATACTAAAACATGCATACATACATCATTTTCGAACATAAGGCTGTAGACCCACGGTTACTTTCAAAATGTTTACTTAATATGCATAATAGCCTCAAAAACATTGAAAATCAGTAAGGAGGGGTTCTAGAAACTCACCTTGAAGTAGGTCTTCGTGCTAGTCACTTCTACTAGCAAATTAAACTACAAGTTCTTGAAAACAACTCTAAATCATCAAGAATCTCGGTCAAGAGACTGTGAATTCGGTTTAAATCAAACAATCATCAAGAAAACTTACCTTTTACAGCTTTTTCTTCCTTTCTCTCTCTAAAAACCGAGAGTTTCTTCTTCTTCTTCTTCCTCCGAAAGCAAAAGCAGTATCTGCTTTTGATATGGGCGACCATACCCACTTATAATATAAAATATTAGACTTTTGTACTTTGTACACTTTATCCCCCTCCACTTGTGCACATTATCTATTCTTTCTATTTACTTTTCTTTAAATAAAAATTCGGGGTGTTACACAATTAATATTCATATGCCAAGCATTTTTGTATATTCAGATGCATGAAATACATCATGTACCCTATTCATTCCTTCTAGCAGCTCAAGCTGATAACCAATGTGAGAAGCATCACAGTAAACAACTAAGTAACCGGTATAGTGAACCGACGCTAGTATCCTGCAAATCCAAGAAAACTTTGTGCTTGTCTAAGTCAAAAATCGCATTTCGAGAATTTTTCGTACAGTTTCTTGTTTCTTGGTAATTTAAATAGATTTGTTTGCATGCTTATCTTGATTCTTAGAATAGATGAGAATATTATCTACAAACACAAATACGAACTTATCGAGATAAGGTTTATAAATACGATTCTTAATAGTTGTCAGAGTGTTAGTAAGTCCAAAAGACATAATAGTCAACTCATAATGTTCGTATCCGGTTCTAACAACAAATTTAAGAATATTTTCTTGAAATTTGAGTTGATGATGTAAGATTAATTTTAGAAAAGTAACATGCTCATTGAAATTGTTTAAATGAATCATCTATTCTCGCAAGCTAGAATTGATTCTTAATCCTTATTTTTCACAAAAGGATTTGGAGCTCCCCAAGGTAAAGAATTTGAGCGTATAAATCCTTTCTCTAACATTTTATCAAATTGTCGCTTTAATTCTTTAACTATAGAAGGTCTATAGGTATTAAATTGATTCAAAATTCAACTTCAAGTTCAGTTGAAATTCTTGGTAACTCATTTGGAAAGAAATTAATTTGGAATGACATAATTTGTTTGCCGATTAAATAAGTCATGTGATATCTTAAAAGTTCGTTGATGCATATGTTTTTATTTTACAAACCCGTAAATATGTGAGTAACAACCAGAGCCGGCTCAAGCAATTTAGAGGTCCCAAACAGATTGAAAATTTGGGGCCTTTTTTATAATACACAAATATATATATGTGTATATATATATATATAACAAGTAGAAAATCAATATTTGTAAATAATAATATAAGCACAAAGGAAAGAAAATAAATTATGACAGACGTGGGCATTTGAGTGCTATGGCCCATGATTGCAAATCTACGCTTACATGAACTTAAGATCCGATCGAACCTGATCCGCAAACCCTGTTGACTTAATCGTTATCTTCCACTCCTCAACAACTCTTATCCCCTGCAACAAATTTCCAAATGGTTTGGTATGACGATTCCGCGTCCCATCACGATCACAATCGGCTATTATATACCCATCAATGCTTCGATCGAATGGTACTGATCATATATCGACTCTCGAATCTCCCTGGTTTTTGTTGCTCTCTCAAATTCGGTGGCGATGACACCCCGTTGTGAATCATCACCGTACTATCTTCGACCATCGTGTGGCTAGTGTATCAGTCACGGTTGCTGGTTGTCTATCAAACGGTTAGCTCTGATTTCATTGAATTGAATTCAAGATCTATCAATCAGGTACACCAACAAATCTCATATTCAATATTTTGGTCAACTAGTTCAACCACATCACATAATTCTTTTAATATCACCCTACACTAATTCAAATATGGCTCCACCATGATTCTAGCTTTGTCAAATTACTGATCCTAAGCTGTTGAATATGTAGTATAAGTATATTGAATTTGAAGCCTGTCATACTATTCGTGAATCTTGTGGATTTTTAATTAGTACTATACGTTGGTGAATGATAAATTAGTAAATTAGAACTTGTGAATGAAACATGAAGGCTAATCACTTGGTTCCTAACTTTAAATCATCTTTGTTATCTATAATATTTTAGAACTAATATAATATAACTAAGGTAAAAAAATTGTAAGATATTGTATGTAAGATATGATTTTATTAAAAACTATTGAATGGATATGAAGATGGGTTACTTGAGAGTAAACTAAGTTAGGACCTACTGTCATTAATTTAGCATACATGTTGATGTTTATTATGAAAATATAACGTCCGGAATAAAGTTGAAACGAGTCAATTAATAATAATAGGCTTAGCAGGGACCATTTAAAGAAAATAAGCGGGTAATGGAGTATCGACGAGTAGACCTTACGAGATATGTGTTTGGCGGGTTAATGGTCCCGAGAACGCCCGATATATATATATATATATATAAAAACGGATCAGCTTGAGCAACTCTCATTTGCAACTCAATACCCTAAATTCTAGAGAGAGAGTGTAGAGAGAGAAAGTGGAGAGAATTGAAGATTTAAGGCTCGGTTGATCACGTGATTGAAGATCGATGTTCGTGGGCATCCAAACAACAAGAAAACACCAAGAATCCAGGTAAGAAACATCATTTAATCTTTTATTTTGATGTAAACCCGAATTCTAGGGTTTGGGTTTTTGAAAGTGGCAAAGATTCGCATATACGTATACAAATACGTATACGTACACATATTACACATGAGAGCCCATTTGAGAACCAAAGAAAACTTTTCTTCACATGTGTGATGTGAATATACTTGCATATAGTTGAAACTTGTAAGTTGTAAGTAATGTGTTGATTTCTGTTTTTTTGCAGTTCATTAAACATGGACCTATGGTATCTCCAACTGTATACGCTAGGCGTAGTTTATCTTACCTTATGAACGCCATGCCACAAGAAGCCTTAGGTGATGCCATGCAAGCACAAATGGTCTCACCCGTGTGGCACATTGCTTCATACTTACAAGATGTCGCACTTTTTGCCCTCAAATTGGAAACCGAGGCCCATGTGGCACTCAAGGAGGGTGCCACCCTTGAAGCCGAGAAAACCGGACTCGCCACAAATGGACAATAACTAAGGGGTTGTTGTCATTGCAGCATATTGTAAATCTTTGCTAGTTATCAGGGATTTTTTGCGGCTTTTGAGTGAAGTATGAGAACTGATGAAAGATGGGGTGTCTTCTCTTTGTTTCTTGGTTTTTCAGTTTTGTTTGACATTCTATTTGTAATTTTAAATGAAGATAAATATTATGCATCTATACGAGGCTATGAGCAATGCAACATTGAGGGGGAAAAAGAAAATTTTATTGTATAGTAACCATATTTTTAAGTGTTTCATTATAGCACTTAAAAGTTTTTGTTTTCTAAATATCACTTAAATTTCGGTACATGAAATTAAACAAGACAAATAAGACATTTATGAATTTAACTTTTATTAATTTTATGAGTATTAGAAACAAGAAAACAAGTTTATTATGTAAAAGGTATTTTAGGAATCAAAATGCAAATGCAATATATATATATATATGTATATATATATAAATTTTTATCTAGTGGTGTCAACATTGTTTAGTGTTTGAGAGTGTTTTCAAGTTTTGAGAGCCTATTTGTGTTTTAAGTGCATTTGTGTGTTTTTAAATGATGTGATTAAACCACCACATTAATACTTATGTATACTAAGATTAGAAAAAAAAAACGAGTTTAATAGTCTAAAACAGTCATAAATGGCTATATGATCATTTTCAAACGGTCGGAATTGGCTATAACCGATTTCAATCAGTGTGGATCACAAAAGGGCTTCCAAAAGAACCCACTTCAAAACAGTTTTGTTGTCTGGGAAATAACTAGTTTAAAGCCAGTTTTTCTTATGAGGAGAGAATTAGTTAAAAAACAACAATTTCAAACAGCTTTGTTTTAGTTTCGAGCATTTCAAATTTAAAACCGGTTCCGATAAGGTTTGTCCGCTCCTCATGTTGGGTCACCTCTATGTTTGAGGCTAGTAGCAACCCAACTTACAAACAAAAAACAATGAGAAAAGGGTGTTATTTTATAAATTTATAAAAAAAATTCAAACAAATATTTTAAAAACGTGGGTATTACATAAAAAAACAGCATCCAAATAAAATAGTATTGTATGGTTTTGTACGAATATCCCATAGATTTTTATACAATAAAAAAGTTAAAAAAAATCTGATTCACACAACTCAACTGCTTTTTAACCACCCTGCACTCCACTTCTCTCAAACCTTCTTCTCAACATGTCATATTCTTCTTCATCACTCTCCACTCAAACCCTAACCCTAATTTACCCCAATGACAACCCCCAAATTCCCAATTCAAACTCTACCATCTTCATCACTATCTTCTCAATTCAAACTCCACCCACAAAAGCCCCTCAAATTCCCATCAAAACCCCCCGAAATCCTCTGTTCACACAACCCCAACCTCCGATCTCCACCAAAGTCCGTA
Organism: Flaveria trinervia; assembly: GCA_025506515.1. Taxonomy (NCBI): domain Eukaryota; kingdom Viridiplantae; phylum Streptophyta; class Magnoliopsida; order Asterales; family Asteraceae; genus Flaveria; species Flaveria trinervia. Next base: position 696,274 of record CM046454.1, on the reverse strand, counting down.
ACTTTGATCTCGATTCTCCGATCGATCCCCGATTGGGCCGACGGAGTGAAGGAGAGGCGTATGAAACAGAGGAGGCCGCTGTACAAGCATGAAGATTGGGTTCGACACAGGAGTTCTTTGAGGCATCTTAGGCATTTGCTCTCGAGTCTCAGTTCTAGGGTAATTCTGTCGTTGGTGCCGCCGGTGATCGCGTTTACGTCGGTGGCGGCGGTGGTGGCGAGTTATAACACGGCGGTTGTGTGGCATTTGTTGCCGGAGGTTTTTCCTGTGCTTAGAGCTTCTTCGTTGCCGTACCAGTTGACGGCGCCCGCTTTGGCGCTGTTGCTGGTGTTTAGGACCGAGGCTTCGTATTCGCGGTTTGAGGAAGGGAGGAAGGCGTGGAGTAAGGTGATTTCGGGGACGAATGACTTTGCGAGGCAGGTGATGGTTAGTGTGGAGATGGAGTCTTCTTTGAAGACTGCACTTTTGCGGTATATTATGGCGTTTCCGGTTGCTCTTAAGGTTTGTAGTTCAGAAAGAATTCATATACTTTGATCTTGTTAGGATATTGCAGCAGATTCTGTTTTCGAATGGGTCAATTCTTACAAATGAATTCAATTTTACCAGTAGTTTGATTTATGTAACAGTGCCAATAGAAAACATATTCCGATTCTGAAGAATCGCGTGTGGTGTTTGTTGAAGATTAGTGATGGTTTTGTGAATGGAAACTTAATTGGATATTAATTATATATGTGTTTGTGATCTTGTAGTTGAGCAAGATTTTAAGAATGTTGAAACTTTGAATGCAGTGTCATTTGATTAACGAGTCTGATATAGGAAGAGATCTTCATGGTCTGCTTGAGGATGATGATCTTGCGATACTTCTCAGTTCAAATCATCACCCGCGCTGCATTATCCAGTTCATATCTCAAAGTATGAAGCTGCTTGAGATAGAGGAGCCTAAGCGGAGTGTACTGGTAAAATGACTAAATTGAACATGTGAAGTTACAGATTAGAGCTAAGAGTCAAATGGCATATGGTGGTAAAAGCTTGTGGTTTAAATTGCAGGAATCGAAAGTTACTTGTTTACATGAAGGTATTGGTGTTTGTGAACAGATTATGGGCATTCCCATCCCTCTTTCTTACACTCGTTTGACCTCAAGATTTCTTGTGTTGTGGCATCTTACCCTCCCAATCATATTGTGGGATGATTGTAATTGGATTGTCGTCCCTGCTACATTTGTTAGTGCTGCTTCTTTATTCTGCATCGAAGAGGTCTATCTCTCTCTCTCTCTCTCTCTCACACACACACACACACACATTTGATGTTTGAAGGTCAAAAGAACTAATATTTCAGTTGAAACTAGTTGATTTATTAAGTTTAAGATTGTCACATATTGATTATGTTTCAAGCTTAATCACATTGTGTTCCTATTTCAAGTTTTTGTTATAAAGTTTGATGTAGATCATTGAAATTCAGGATAGACACCGAGAGTATGTATTTTAAGCTATTCTCATCTTTTTATTTTATTTAATCTTGGTAAATAAAGGACTTGGATGTATCTCAGTATTTGACACCCAAGCTTGATTAGGTTATCTGCAGGAGTGGGAGTTCTGATATCTCCCCTCGGACTACAATTAGAAGTTTAGGGTCAAATGACAAATTGCTAGATTTGACTTTCTGAATTCAGTTTCTCATCTCACATGTAATAACAAAATTTTATTAGCTGTAACGCAATGACTGTATATTGGTTGAAAATTGAAAGAAGTTACTAACTTCTTCTGAAGTGTTTATCAATCTATTTGACCTTAAAAGTCAAATATTAACCATATCAGATGGGAATTTGTAGGTGGGAGTTCTCATTGAAGAGCCTTTTCAGATGCTTTATCTAGACGAGCTCTGCATACGAGTTTGTGAAAATGTACAAGAGTCAATGAAAAGTGAGAAAAAGATTCGAGAAACTTTAATCATGAAAAAAGAGATGGCATCCAGGAACCCATCACTAAATGGGCACCCAACTTCTGGCGATGAACAAAAGAATCTATCTAATAGTAACAGTTCGTCACCAAGATAAGTGTTACACGCTTATATGTTTTTCGTGGTTCTATGAGACCCATGATCACATTTTCATTTCGTTTCATACGAAAATAGCGGAAATGTTGGAAGTACTAAAGAATGGCCTGGAACCTGTTGTAGCTATAGGTTTCTTAGTATATGTATATACTTGGTATATTTGTTAATAAACAGTTTAGTTCTTCATGTTAAGAAAGGTGTTTGTGTTTGAATACAAAGTACACAGGATGGCAAAATCCTCTCATCTTATTGGTTGATCAAATATATCAAATATTAATACAACGAATATACCAACTAACAACCAAAGTTTTGGTTACTGAAAACTGATTAGTTTGGTCAATTTCTGTATTGATTTTGGTGATTGTATAAAATGATTTTGTAAACCTACTTATTTTTGGGACTGACATAATTCGGTGCAAGTTTGATACATATTTAGGCTTTGAGGAAAACATTTCAACAATTTTAATACATGTTTGGATTTTCACACCTTACCAGTTTACCATTAATTAAAAAAAGGGATATTCGTTAGTACAGTTTTCAGTTTTGGCTTGAAGGTCCTTTGGTTGAAATTTGCTGAAGCGAGTTCAGATAGTTCAAAAAGTATCGAAAACCAAATTTGATTTTGTTCTGGTTTTCATTTTGACGTAATAAACCGAATATTTGTTTAAGTTTAAATCTTTAGTATTTTACCCGTATTTGTTATTAGATTGGGTTGGCTAAATAAGAAAACTTGAATAACCATTGTTCATTATTCAGTTGCACTGAATTCAGATTTTTGGAATCGATAAACTCATAAACTAGAAACCATAATGAAACCTATTGGAGATGGATAGAATTTTACAATTTGGGTTTGAAACTTAGAATACTCATCTTGTTACCATCTATAAAGAAAATACTAATATTTTGAAGAAATTTAATATTTTTATAAAACATCTTATATCTCTTGATGGCTACTATAACTTTTTAGGAAGACCGGATGAAACAAGGGGTTGTCTATATCCTCAAATGAGGATAGCAAGCACCATCATACATGTTCTTGATAATCAAAGGTGGCTTAATCATTTGGGGCTCAAGATGATTGTAAAAAAATATGGACTCCTTTTCGTGTGATTGTTATCAACCAAGCTAGCTCGACTCGACTTATTTGATTTGGTTACTCTTATGAATTTAGAGAGAGCCTTGGTTTATAAATTGTGTACACGATATAAAATTATTAGTTATAAATGTTATAGATAATTAAATTTATTAAAATAGTATCAACTGGAGTTATAAGACATCTAAATGAACGTAACAACATTATATGTCTATAAAAACCATATAATATCATCACCATCATTTGTCATCATAAAAACATATATACATTAACGTATAAAATGCAATTTTGTAATTGGTCCTAATATTAAAACACTTATCTTTATAAATTGACATCCTCTCTCCCAAAATAAACCTATACAATCATCTTTACTTCTGTATGATCAATGTAAGTATATACAAAACGTGTGATAAAATGCGACACTGAATACTAGAAAAAAATTTGAAACTGTCAGATGGATTTTACGTTTCATACAAGATTATAAGATCATGCCATACGACGCTTATAATTTTATACAAAAGCTAGCTTTCGTAATTTTCTCAGTTTCAAAACCCTAAACCCCCAAATCCAATTACACGCTAAATTCATCCCCAAATCGGTGAATATGGAGGAGCATGATCAACCCCAAGAACAAACCCTAGACCCAAACACCGATGAAATTGAGGAGCTTCAAGATCTAGAGAAGAAGTGAAGTTAATGGCACAGAAGATCGTCGAATTCAGACAGACATTACCAGAACAGCTCAAGGATACTCTCGCTTCCATCATTTCTTCTCAGAGACCCACCAATTTGACCTGTATTGATGATGATTCGGATCCTGGACCTTCCTGTAATCCCGATCTAGGTAAATAATATTAATGAATGTTGAATTCTGTTGCAGTTAGTTGCTGGAGTAGGTTGTGTACTTGTGTATGATTTTGTAAAAGATTTAAGCTTGTTCTTCAGTTGAGAATTTTCTTTAGGGTTTTAAGTTTTTGACTGATGATTTGAAATTTGAATCGTGAGTATGCTAGCTTCTAAGTTTGCTAAAAGATGAAGCTGATTTGGTAAAGTATTGAATGGTTGCATAGAATGATGAGTTATTGCACTTACACTTGTGTTGACTGTTTAGAAATGCTCTGTGGAACAAAATCAGAAACAAAATGAAAAAAAGCGAACGCTTGCATATGCTCGAAACTGTGGAAGAATAAGTTGGTAGGATGAGAAAGAGCAAGAATCACTCGAACAAGAATGTTTAGCATCCACTTTATGCCAGTAGGGAGTCGGGGCGTCTGATAAAGTTCCACCATTGAAGGTATATTCCAGGAAACGAAATCGGGTCACAGCTGTCAAAATGGGACAGCTGAATTCTATATTCGGACATTGGTTGAATCCTCTCAATCAAATGAATGGGTGATCAATTTAATAAACAACCTTCCAGAAATTTAAGGACCCTCCACGAAATTAGAGGCTTAATTATAGGTTCTGGATAGTATAAATAATAGGCTAGTTTTCACTATTGGCATGACAGTTATTTGCTTATCATTGTTCTTGTAATTGGAGACATTGCCCCTCTCGAATCGGGCCACTATCATTTTGTTTTTCAATAAAACCTAGCCTATTTCTACTTCTATCAGTTCTGTTCCTATCATTTGGTTCCATTGCCGGAAACGAAATGGTACAAACCCGGAATTCAGGCGACAACAGTAGTATTCCCGATCCCATTTCCGTTCAATTGGCTGCAATAGCAGCAAAGTTGGAGTCAATTGATACGATGAAGGAGGATATAGCAGCTTTGAAGGCAGGAGAACGCCCCCGAGGAAGCAGGAATGACGAAGGGGAAAGTTCTTGGAAGGGTCGACAACCATACAGGCCCTATAATAAAATCGAATTCCCGACCTTTAGCGGAGGAGATCCTCGTGGTTGGCTGCTGAAGGCAGAAAAATATTTCAGGTATTATCAAATACCTGATGATGAGAAGGTTGAGATAGCTTCGATGCACTTCGAAGGTGATGCCTTGGACTTTTATTCTTGGCTCTCTAATGACCAGCCAATCGCTTTTTGGGAAGAATTGGCTCACAATCTTACCAAAAACTTTGGCCCTCCGGAGTTTCAAAACCCTGATGAGTTTTTTTGTAGCATCAAGCAAACGGGTTCGGTTCAAGAATATCGAAAGGAGTTTGCTAAGAGATCCTCTCGGGTCTCGAATTGGCCTGAACATTGTCTTTTAGGAGTATTTTTAAACGGTCTTAAGGATGAATTAAGACCGGATGTGAGAATTCACAAGCCGCATTCGGTGTATCATGCTATGAGCCTAGCTCTCGAGTTCGAATCTAAACTCACCGCACAGCGAATGGAAAGAAACTCCTCTTGGACCCCAAAGTCGAAATCGTCACAGAACGATCTCAAACAAGTAATTTACACCCCTGTCCAAACATCAACCCAATCAAAAATTACCCCTCGGATTCCTGATGCAGAAAGACAAAATCGATTCCTAAAGGGGGAATGCTACAGATGCGGTGATAAATACGGGCCGGGCCATCGTTGCAAAACAGGCACCCTTAAGGTGTTAGAAGCGGATGAGAATGTTGAAGAATCTCCTATGGCAGATGTGACCGGACCAGATTCTGACCAAGAAGAAACCGCTGAAATCAGTTTACATGCTATACTAGGGAAACCCCACCCTACCACGATGAAGGTCCGAGGTATGCTTCATTCCACCGAAGTTTTAATTTTGATTGATGGTGGGTCTACCCACAATTTTATTTCAGATGTCCTGGTAAGTGAACTTAAACTGGTTTCTCAACCGGTGGCGCCTTTTGGTGTTCAAATCGGTAACGGGGATGTAATTCGTTGTGGCTATATTTGTAAAGATCTTCCTCTACATGTTAATGATCTCAAGATCACCCAAGACTTCCACCCTTTCACTCTTGGTGGAGCTGATTTAGTTTTGGGTGTTCAATGGTTAGCCACCTTAAATACGGTTCAAGCTAACTGGAAGGAGTTGTTCATGGTTTTTTCAATAGATGGGAAGCGATACAAATTACAAGGTGTTGTATCTGGTCCTCAAAAATCATCCAGCTTTCAACATTTAGCTGTTGATCCTGAAATTCTACCCCCCATACCAGCCCCACTACAGCCGATTGTCACACAATACGTTGCTGTTTTCGAAGAACCACAAGACATACCCCCGATTAGATCACAAGATCATTCAATTCCACTCTTGCCGAACTCAACCCCACCTAATATTCGCCCTTACCGTTACCCCTACTCCCAAAAGGCTGAGATAGAGAGACAAGTAGAGCAATTAATGGCAGCCGGCTTTATACAACCTAGTAACAGTCCTTTCTCCAGCCCTGTTTTATTAGTGAAAAAGAAGGACAATACGTGGCGAATGTGCGTCGATTACCGAGCCCTTAACAAGATAACAATAGCCGATAAATACCCCATACCTAACATTGACGAGTTACTCGATGAATTATATGGGGCAAGGGTATTCTCTAAACTCGATTTGCGTTCGGGGTATTATCAAATCAGAGTCACAACCTCGGATATTGAAAAGACAGCTTTTCGTACACATTCGGGCCATTATGAGTTTAAGGTTATGCCATTTGGCTTAACTAACGCCCCTTCCACGTTTCAGGCTGTTATGAATGATTTATTTCGCCCTCATTTACGCCGATTTATACTTGTTTTCTTTGATGATATTTTAGTTTACAGTTCAAGTATGGAGCAACAGAAAGTCCACCTAGAGCAGACCCTAAAGTTATTGCATGACAACCGATTTTTTGCTAAGTTATCAAAGTGTTGCTTTGGGCAAGAACAAGTGGTGTTTTTAGGGCATGTAATCAGCGCAAAAGGAGTTGGTGTTGAGGAAGAAAAAATCTTAGCAGTAAAGTCCTGGCCCATTCCTTCCACAGTAAAAGAAGTAAGAGGTTTCCTTGGGCTCACCGGCTATTACAGGCGTTTTGTCCGAAATTATGGGCTTATAGCCCGACCGCTCACTGAACTGACCAAGAAGGACGGGTTTCTCTGGTCGGAGGCAGCCTTTAAGGCCTTTAATAACCTGAAACAGGCATTGCTAACTACACCTGTTTTGAGGTTACCAGACTTCGCGAAACCTTTTGTTATCGAATGTGATGCTTCTTCGGAAGGGGTCGGAGCAATACTATCACAGGAGGACCACCCCGTGGCATATTTCAGTAAAGGATTCTCACAGTCAAACCGGTTCAAATCGGCATACGATAGGGAGCTGTTGGCACTAGTCCTAGCAGTCCAAAAATGGAGTCACTACTTGCTTGGCAGGCACTTCCTGATTCGTACCGACCACTACACCTTACCACTATTGAACAGCAAAGGTTGCTGCTAAAACTCATGCCTTATGATTTTTCGATCATTCATAAGGCTGGGAAAGAGAACAAAGGAGCTGATGCTTTGTCTCGTCGACCCCACTCAGGGGAATTATTAACACTTATCGTTCCTTATTGTGTTGAGGTGGCTGATATCAAAGCAGGGCTGCAAAATGACCCGTTTACAAGTGAGCTGATCAAGAAACTACAAGAAGATCCTACACGTGTTCCTAACTTTTCAATTGTTGATCAGCTTTTGTTCCACCACGGTCGATTGGTAATACCGGAGGTACCCGATCTCAAACTTAAGTTGTTACAAGAAGCACACGATACTCCAATCGGGGGTCATGGAGGTTTTCTAAAAACCTACAAACGACTTTCTTCTCGTTATTATTGGCAGAAAATGAAACAGGATGTCAGGATTTTTGTCCAGCAATGTGTGATATGCCAACAAAAAAAGTACCAAACTTTGGCTCCCGCAGGGTTACTTCAGCCCCTGCCCATTCCGAATCAAATTTGGGAAGATGTTTCATTGGACTTTATTGCTGGATTACCACCATCCAATCGCTTTGATACGATCCTAGTCGTGGTGGATCGTTTAAGCAAGTATGCTCATTTCATCAGCTTATCACATCCTTACACGGCCAAAGGGGTGGCGGCGGTTTTTTGTAAGGAAATAATCAGGTTACATGGTTTTCCGCGTTCTATCGTGTCTGACCGTGATGTTGTTTTCCTTAGCAACTTTTGGCAAGAATTGTTTCGATTAAGCCAAACCAAATTAAAGTTGAGTACCAGTTACCATCCTCAAACTGATGGGCAAACCGAGGTCCTAAATCGTTGTTTGGAGGCTTATCTACGTTGTTTTGCTAGTGAACAGCCTACCAAATGGAATGCATACTTATCATGGGCAGAGTATTCATATAACACCGGTTACCACACATCCACGGGCACCACCCCCTTTTCTGTTGTTTATGGCCGAGAACCCCCTTCCTTATTCCCATATGTCGCAGGAGAGACAAAAAACGCTGAGCTGGAACAACAACTAATTGATCGAGACAACATGCTAAAACTGCTCCGTCAAAACCTCCAAAAAGCTCAAGACCGAATGAGAAATCAAGCAAATCCTAAACGGCGAGAGCTTATGTTTCAGGCTGGTGATTATGTGTTCTTGAAGATTCAACCGTATCGTCAAAAGAGTTTGGCTAAACGACGAAACGAGAAGCTGTCCCCAAGGTTTTTTGGCCCCTATCGTATTAAAAGTGCAGTTGGACCAGTTGCTTATGAGTTAGAATTACCACCTGAAGCTAGAATCCATCCGGTGTTTCACATCTCAATGCTTAAACCGGCCCATGGCTCTTTTTCTTCGGTCCCTACTCCCCCATTGCCCATTACTAAAGACTGGGAATTTGATGTGCAGCCAAGCTCAGTCATCACTCACCGATGGGTTTTTGAAGCTGGTCATCCAACACTGGAATTACTAATTTCGTGGTGTAATCGCCCGATTGAAGAGGCTACATGGGAAACTTATGATCTCGTGGCTGAGCAGTTTCCTACTTTCCGCCTTGAGGACAAGGCGTTTTATCGGGAGGGAAGTAATGATAAAGTTCCACCATTGAAGGTATATTCCAGGAAACGAAATCGGGTCACAGCTGTCAAAATGGGACAGCTGAATTCTATATTCGGACATTGGTTGAATCCTCTCAATCAAATGAATGGGTGATCAATTTAATAAACAACCTTCCAGAAATTTAAGGACCCTCCACGAAATTAGAGGCTTAATTATAGGTTCTGGATAGTATAAATAATAGGCTAGTTTTCACTATTGGCATGACAGTTATTTGCTTATCATTGTTCTTGTAATTGGAGACATTGCCCCTCTCGAATCGGGCCACTATCATTTTGTTTTTCAATAAAACCTAGCCTATTTCTACTTCTATCAGTTCTGTTCCTATCAGCGTCTTTCTTTTATGTAAGGTTGTTGGTTCTTGAGGACTAAATGTTAAAACTAGTGGTCTGTTCTACACTGCTAATGAATTCATTCAAGATGGAAAATGCATTTTCTCATGTATCATGCAATTAATTAGTGAAAGTAGTATTCTGAAAGAATTATTATTATGTTGATGCCTGATGGTAGATATTAGATTAGGTAATTCTGGATTAGAAGGTTTTGAAAAAGAACGAACCTGATAATCTTCCATTGCATGTATAGTTGATCTAATATAGTTGGTATACAAGATATGTAATTCTATATTAGAAGCTTTTGAAAGAGAACCACCCAGATAATCATTAATTCCATGCATCATGGCTTACTGGTCACCAATTCAATTCTTCCTGCTTGCAGAAACCTCAGGTGATCAACCATAGCTGAATCAAATACTCTTAAATTAGGTTCAAGTAACATTATTTAAGGTTCTTATATAGAAATATGTATTGTAACAATTCAATTTCAACTTCCATCGCTAGTCCTTGTATGCCAATGAGCCTTGGTGCACCTAAAGATGGAAATCTGGTGCAGGACCAGATCTGGACTAGCTTGAGCAAGGGTTAGGGCCTGGAACGCCCAGTCTGGCTTGGATGCAATTAACCAGGCCATGTAGTCATGAACACGACTTGTCAGGACTGACTTATTCCTTTACTTGTGCAGATGTGACCACACGTCTTGATTCAGAGGATCCAGTGCACAATGATAAACTACAAACGATTAAACAGAAGATTTCCAACAATGCTTCAGCAATGCCATTACTTGTGAAGCGAATAAAAGTTTGTGTATCTAGAATTGATAAACTAGATTCCTTCAAACAAGAAATGATTCACCCTGCTTTTACAAGAAAATGGTCAACCTGAGAAGAAAACTTCATCCGAATATGATGAGGTGATATCATTGTTCTTGTAGTAGATAGATTTGTGCACAAAAATGAAGTTGTATAATGAGTCATTGACTTTTATTGCTAACCATCTCGTCCCAATGTTGATTCAAGTACTCAGAAGTTCAACTCATCAAAAAATGTATCAGAGTTTGTTGACCCCTTTAAAGAATTGGTATGTCATTCGGTTTTAAGATTCGAAAGATCAAAGTTTTGTATACCTTAACCGGCTGCTTGTTTTAGAGTGACTCGATTTCGTTCCCTTGTTTTTTTTGTTTAGGGCTGGCAACAACAAGATTGGTTCATATTTTGGGTTGGGTTGGGTTGACCAACCAACAACTATGTCATTTGTTTGAATTCTATAAATAATAATGTATTAAATATGTTCATTCTAATAATTATGAAGTTTTTTATACATCTCCATTCTTTACTTTCTAGATTTTTTTTAAATGTGGTATGACCAGATGGAGACAAACATAACTATAGTCATCACAAAAGCACAAGAAACTTTGAGACATTTTCTTGAAAATTTTCAGTCGGTAGTTTTGTATCCAAAGTTTGATTCATAGTTATGACTCGAGGTGAATATCCAAACTGGTTCACAATCCGAAACCAATTAGGAAACTGTTTTGAAGCCAATCCACTCCATCGGTTTGAAATCGTTTTTCTTACATTGTTAGTTAAAACCAGTTAAAAACGATTTTTTTTATTTTGAGTAGCAAAATTTAATACCCTCTTAAAAGAATCTCTATTATTATTTTTTTTCCATTTTTAAAGAAACAGTATAATTCTTTTGAGATGAAATAAACAATTGAGAAAACTTGGGATTTGTTCATGTGAATATTCAAATGATCACTACCACGTTAAACCTCAAGTCAACTCCATAAGCCATTCAATCATTCATGCCTTCATGGTTATGATTATTTATTTATCTTAAACCATTTAATATTTCCAATAAATGAAACTCAACTTTAATGGCCAGCACGTAGCTATAAAAAACCATACATATCTTGAGAGATTTTGTTATACGTTGAAGTATTTATATAATAATTTATTTGCTATATTTCCCTACGATGTTCATTGACAAGGTATGTTTTAGGGCAATATAACTATATCTTATCGTTGTAACAACAAATAAAAGCATACAATACGCGCAAAAATATTCTTGGATCAGCTACCGTAAATGTGTCATGAGTCATGTTGGCTAAACGTTACCGTTCATTGACTTTGTGGGAGATGTCTTTTTATGTAATAATAGGCCATGGTCCATATGGGTAGGGGACACAAGATGGTTACTTTAGGTATCTACTTGTTTAATAATAGAAGATGGTCCCTTTGGGTAGGGGACGGGATGACTACTTTCGAATTTTAGACTGACACGAATATTTATTGTTGATATGATTGGGTCTTTCGGTTCATAGTCGATTAAATGGTGTAATATGCACTTGTTCATCTTAAGTTTTGAGGTTTGTTCCTCTTCACTTATTATACTTTTTATGAGTCTTAAGTGTCGGCATAATACTTTATTTTAGGTAAACATAAAACTAAACTAAACAATCAAACCAAACAAATCACTTTTATATGCCATCTAATTTTTGTTGGGGACTTGAAAACTCTTCTAATTGATTGAAGTTTTAAAACACTTCACAACAAAAAAAGTAACACAATGAAATTAAGATGAGACATTTGATAAACAAAACTTAAGTCGCTTGTATTCGAAAAAATAAAGTATGAGCTCGTATATTTCACGTCAAATATATAAACATAAAAATATCATGCATTCATAAAGATTATAATTTCCCTTAATATTTAACGATCTTAGCACGTCTTTCTTTTAGTCTTTTTGAAATATAATATTTATACTTAACAATATTACGTACTTCTTGATCATCTTTTTAAATATTATATTATATTGATCATGTCTACGTTTTTTTAGTTTCTGAAGTATCTGATAAAAGAAAGTATCAAAACCCACCAAAAAGTCAAATTAAACATGTGCCTTTTCTCACCCTTTAATCTACTTTTTAACCGGTTGAACGCAATCAAATACCTTAATTCTAACTAAAGAGGTTGCTCTCGAATCCGAACTCTCACAATCTGGTTCTGTAAAGCCTGGTAGATGTGTCGGGCCCTCATTACTTTCAAGTGGGACCAAGTCAATGATCGGGTTGGCTACACCTAGTCGGTAAGAGGGTATTTAACACCTTTTATTATTGGTTGAAAGTGAATAAAAATAGACTAAAAGTCAAATGTTTATTAAAATAGATCGGTGAAACATTTATTTAGTTATTTTTTATATTTTAATTATTTCTTTAAAATTTGAACATCAGATCGATTCCCGGCTCGTACCTAAAAAGAAAGATAAATTAAGCACCGGAGGATACGTAATTTTATTAAAATATTTACCATTAAAATTTGAAAATAGGAAAAGAAATAATATGTGTTCCCACTTAAGAAAGTTTCGTTATATAAATACAAAGACAGATAGTCTTGAATAGAACCAGTTTATGCAGAAGCACAAGGTGAAACCATCATTGTTTTCCACATATCATCATCATCATCATCATCATCAACCCCATCATCTTTGTGATCTTCAGAAGTGTTGGAGATTGATGATCACAGATGCAATTTCTTCAAAAATAAGAAGTGATTTTGATCATCGTGATATGTTCATGGATCTTTGAAGAATTGGGCTTTCTAATTACTTTGAGTAGACATCAATTGAAGAAATAAACAGAGTGATCACATGATTTAGAATGATTGTCAAGAGGGTACTGTTTCAAATCCAAAATCATTGATTAACGGTATTTATCTTGAATGTACTTTTAACTGTTGCACACCAACTGTTTGTTTTAATGCAGGAATGAACTTCAATACATTTTGCAAGTAAAAAGGTGTATAATTGGAGAAATTAGAGGGACTATAAGAGATTGCTCTCAATGGATCTTGATCAATCTCATACTGTGGATTCAACACACAGTGGTGATTCTTCGGGTTACTGTAGAACAAACTCAGAGACTTCAGCTTTTTCTGAGCAATTAACAGATGATTTTAATAGCTGTTCATCAGAGACAAATTCTCCAGTATGCTGGCCAGCTCCCGGAAGATCACCTTTCCGGCCAACCCTTTCGAGATTCGGAGCAATTAGACATAATCACAAGCTGGAAAAGGAAGATAAGCTCAATGATCAGAAACTTACAGACTTTGGTAAGTTATCATTGTAATTCAGTTGGTTATCTATAAAAATTTTCTACAAAGTCTTGATCAGAACGATGCTCAATATATAGCACTACATTTGTTCGGAAAGATTATGGGAAGAAGTTTCATTTATAAAGTTATAACTTATAAGCTTACAATACTTTTTGATTAGTTCCTATGAGATGTATTATGAGAAACAGATTCAATAAGTTATATTATGAGAAACAGATTCAACAAGTTATATTATGAGATATATTATGAGAAACTGATTCAACAAGATTATTTAGTGGTTGACTAATTACATTAAATAATCATGTATGCTGCAGAGCTAGAAATGATGAAGGAAAGATTTTCAAAGCTTTTGTTAGGGGAAGATATGTCAGGCAGTGGCAAAGGAGTCTCAACTGCTGTTACTGTCTCTAATGCTATAACAAATCTCTATGGTATGTAGTTTTTTCTTATGATTGTACAAGTTGTATATTTTATTTCCTTTAATCAATGAGTTTTTCCTATCTTTGAATCTTTGCGTATTTTAGTTTCTGTGTTTGGGCAGCACCAGAGATTAGAACCATTGTATCCAGATAAAAAGAGGATGTGGAAAAGGGAAATGACTTGCTTACTGTCTGTATGTGATTACATCGTTGAATTCGTCCCAGTATCACAAAACTTACAAAACAGACCATCCATGGAGGTACAAGAAATAAAATTTTGTAATAAAGGTTTGGCAACAGCTGGGCTGACAATAATTAGCAATTATGGAAATATAAATTAAAAAACAAACCGGTGATTGTTCTTAATTGGATTTGGTTTTGCATTTACATTTCAAAAATTTGTTTAAATTTCTTATTCATGTAAGTGCAAAAATAGTTGTTAAGTATATCACTCGTGATTATCATGCATTTTGTTTTGAAGTCTTTGATAAGTAATGTATGTATAAATAATTTTCAGATGATGATTAGCCGGCCAAGATCAGATATAGATATCAATCTTCCTGCGTTGATTAAGCTCGACGCACTTCTCATTGTAAGGCCACTACGATATGTGTGTGTGTAGAGTGAGACAATAAATGTAAATGTGAATAGAAACTTTGTAGTTTGTACTTCACACTTTTTTTTTTCTAATTTTGCTGGTTACTGCAAAGCAAGCGTTTATTTTGTATTTTTAATAAATTGCTCTTTGGAAACAAAAACTCAATCCTATGGCTTGAAAAGTTAAATATCCATTGATCAAGTTAAAAAGTTGTGAATATTGTATGAAATGAATCCTATGTTTCTTTTGTAGGAAATATTAGATAGTTTCCAAGAAACAGAATTCTGGTATGATGAACAAGGAAGCATGTCTGGAAACTTGCGAAGCAGCTCATTCCGGGGAGTTCCTCAGCCTCAGAGAAAAGAAGACAAATGGTGGCTGCCGGTTCCCTGTGTAGAAGCAGGCGGCCTCTCGGAGACCGCCAAGAAACATTTGAGACAGAAACGTGACTCAGCAAATCAAATACACAAAGCAGCAATGGCTATCAACAGCAGCATTCTTTCTGATATGACAATCCCGTATACCTATATTGCTTCTCTTCCTAAGGTACTTTTTTTTTGTTGTAACTTGACCATTGAGTATACTGTGGAAAAATGGCCGGTACCCGTCAATATGGGCCGGGTCAGGTTGGGCTGACACTAATTATTAGTCCCTTTTTTCTTGAACTTTACCATTTGACCAGTTAGGCTTGGAAGATAACCCGATCGACCCTTTTCTAGATAAACAGGTTGACTTGGCATCTCCATAAAAAGAAAAACTATAAGTTAGAAACCAAAGATCTTGACTGGTTTATTGAATGTTAAATGCAATATTGTGTTTGATGGGTTTTTGGTCTGACAATCTCTCATTCTTGCAAGGAGGAACTTTTTTTACGAATGATGGTTTGTCTGCAATGATAATCAAGGACAACAGTCTATTACATCAAAACTCCAATCTCAACATTAATAGAGAAATTTGACATAAGCATCATTTGCTTTCAAACTACATTATCCTTGCAAAAGTCCTTTGAAACACAAAAACGGAAAAAAGGATTTGAAAATTGTGATCATACTTTTTCACATTATCCTAACTTTTTCCTTAAAGAAAACATTAATTGGTTCTCTAGCCGTCTTACATGACACGCTATGTTAGTATTATCATTATATTTAACCAACTTTTAAGACAAAATGAATATAAATATTCCAAAGAAAAAATAACCATGTTACTAGGAACTCATATTTGCAACTTCTTAATTGTTGTTCAGTCTTCACTTTAAATCCAACCAACACTTAAAAATGAACTTATTCTTATCTTTGTTTTCAGAGTGGAAGAACAAGTGTAGGTGATACAATATACCGTTACATGATTTCTACAAGCAGATTCTTACCTGAACAACTTCTTGATTCTCTCAACATTAGCTCAGAACATGAAGCACTTGAGTTAGCTGATCGCATAGAGGCCTCAATGTACACATGGAGACAAAAAGCATGCTCAAATGATCCAAAATCATCATGGGAAACTGTAAAAGAACATATGGAGGGCGACAAGAATGTGGTGCTAGCCGAAAGAGCAGAAATTTTCTTGTTTGCCTTAAAACAAAGGTTTCCTGAACTTGCACAAACAACTCTAGACACAAGCAAGATTCAATACAACAAGGTAAGTTCTTGAAACTTTTTCATATATAATGAATATTCAGCTGAACATAATGGTTGTTTTTTAGTAATCATACTTTAATTTCCATTGTAAATAAACTGGTGTCCATGGGACCATATGGAAATGTGAAACACTATTTTTTAAAGAAAAAGTGATTGTTCTTGACAAAAAAGCGTCAAGTACAATGGTTCTTGTACATCTAAATTTTTAAGTCACGCAACGTTCTACTTGATTGTCTTACAAAGTAATCATTGTCCAGTGTTCAATTTGACAAAAACGATGGTTAGTTACAATAAAGAGTTGTTTACAAGTAGTATAATGGTTCAAAAGTCGAGTTATTTTTACTTGTAGGATGTGGGACAAGCCATATTGGAAAGCTACTCAAGGGTTTTGGAAGGACTGGCATTTAATATTGTTGGTTGGATTGAAGATGTACTGTTTGTAGATAAATCCATGGCAAACCAACAAGAAGAATGTTAGCCCTTGCTTCAGTAACATTCTCTTTAACGTTTTGAAAATCAAACCGCTATTGGCTTAGTCAGTTTACCCGTGTCATCAGTCACACCGTTTGAAAAACTGCAAGACGATATATATCTGATAACAAGAAGCATTAACACAATCATGTGGCTGGCGCAAAGCAGCAGGACACCTTTTAAGAATTCGCAAGCGATGAAGAATTATCTATACGCTGAAAATAGGTTCTAGTTGTGATCAAAACTGACCGGTTTGTTAACTGATGATTAGTGTTGGCTCAACCAGTTTGACCTGCTAGTTAAGTAATTAGCTATTGTTTTTGCCCATTCAAAATGAAAGCTATTGTTTTGGCTCTGATAGCTAACGGTTTCATAGACACAGTGTTATAAGTTTTAATCCGATATGTCCCTCTTCATGTTGTCAATGATAGCTAGACAAATCTTTTGGGTCTATGTATACTCATGTAAATAGGTTTACTAATTAATAGAATGACAAAGAAAGCTGTGTCATAATGAGCTGGAATGTTTCAAACCACTTTGAAAACTTTCTCAAATTACAATTTGGTAACGAGGTTCTCAACAAAATAACTTATTTCCCATGATAGAAATCAAGAACTTGGAAACACAATACAGAAAGTGTAATCCTTATCAAATCACAGAAAACTTCTATAATGAGGTTGAATGTTCAGAATTTACTCTAAATTGTTTTCACTTTGTAAAAACACACAGAAAACAATTGTGTTAATAAATAATGACTATGAATGGCACTTGAATCACCTTTTGATCATGTAATGCAAACATCATATTAACATAATAAAAGCACCAACAGTAGTGAAAAGCATGAGTTAACATATAACTTTATCATGCCAACATCGTATTAACATACAAAAAGCCCCAAAACCTTTGAAAAAGAAAACATTGATTTAAACCTGTCAAGAAACTTTCCGCAAAAAGGCAATCATCACCTCGTTTTCTTACGTACGTTTCAGCATAACAAGATGGGTCAGACCATTAAACATTGTGAATACAAAAAGATGGCATCTGTAACATGCATCTGCTTTCATGTAAAGTAACAACAAAGCACAAAACATCTAGAGCAAAAATAGTCAAATCTAAAGCAGAGTTACAACTTTCACTACATGAGATACAAGTCTATATTAAGTATATTGCTCTAGATTCGATGATTCTAACTTGAGAAAAGAGAACTAACTTCCTCATACTTCATGAGCAAACAATAGTACACAAGTGTGTGTGAGAGGAAGGTATAAATATTATCCAGCTCGAGAATCCTAAATGAGCAAAGAAAACAGACAACTGCATATCATTCTCTGTTTTTTTTTTCTTTTTCATATATTTTTGTTTGGGTTGGTCAAATGATATCCCTATATACACAACAAATCTGCGAACCATATAGTTCAGGAGTGAGCCACTATGGTCGAAGGGGTTGGTTAGTCATCGAGCCAGGTGTGAGCCAAATCAGCTGATAGGAATGCATCTGGACGGATCTCCAACTATCCATGCCCTCAAAAAAGAATATGATCAACCCCAAAAACTGATCATTGCTGGTTAGGAGGCTGACCCTGAACCCAAAATGGTAATATTACAAATTAATGATTACCTGAACCAGGGTTTGACTACAACTTTTAGAAAGTTATAATCAGCTATCATCATCTATGGCACCGATATAAGTCAGATCCATCCTCCTAATCCTAACAGCACCCTTGAGCCAGCTTGATGCCTTGAGATTAGCATTATCACTTCCTGCAATTGCAGCTGTGTTTATGGAAGATGGACTGGATCCTGCTCCATCCTCCAAAAGTGTCCACGGGTCAATCTCTATATCAGAATCAGGTTGCAAGGATACGGACTTGCTGGCCTTTCCAGGCCCGTTTGAGATGGTGCGTGAAGAAGAGACTTGACTGTTTCTACGATTTCCCGGATGTGGCCCGGGACTTAATACACTTGGTTGAAGAAAGCCTAGGGCTGAAAGTGGGACATTAGGAGGTTGGCAAGAGATCGAGAATCTGGCAGAAGGGAAAACAAATGGCATGGCTGTCTGAATCCGCCATCTAACTGCATCAGGTAATTGCATGCCATCCAACTCATTCTGCACCATTTTTCAAAAACTGAGAGTTTAGATAGATAAATTCAAAATTTTCAAATGGCAATCCTAAAAATTAATGCAGCTATCCCCATCATTACATAACAATATAAATGAAACGTACTGATTCACTCAACAAGATCCCTAGCTTTGTGACATGTATTTAAATATCCAACACATAGTCAAAGACAATATTTAAATATTTGCCAAATCAAATATGGTATTTATTGTTGGATGGAAGAAAAGATACCAGTGAATGTGATATATACAATGAGTACTAATGTACTATTTTGTAAGATGACCATTTTAGTATAATATTTACTTGTACTGAGTTTTACACTTCCAGATGCTAATTAAAACATTGAGTTCATAAAACCACAAGCCCATCTAACAACTCTCAAGCATTCCTTCTTCCAAATAAACCCTTGGGCATTCAACATATCCCTGTGATCTAGGTATTAATAGTATAGTATGTACAAAGACTTCTACATTAGACATGAATTCATATTTCATATTCACACAACGGGTATTTCAACTGACTACATTGTCCATGGATTACTGTTTTCACTCATATGACAAAAAATTATCAGTCCAAGTCAATAGCATAATGAACAGTTGGGTTTTTAAAGTGAAGTACAGTAAAAAAATGGCTCAATCATGCAATTCCTAAATTGGCAGGTAGATCTGTTACCCCTAAATATTGATTTACATTAAACCTAAAGGGCATATATATCCACTGACAACACCAACGATTGTATAAATCAGAGAAGAGTGAGTGTGCATGTACACTTATTTTTACAATTAAAGTTGAAACAGTCAGCTTTGAACGTTTGGGTAAAAGTGAGTTTTATTATCACTTTTGTAACTTCTTTTAGGAACAGAAAATCAGTTTCAAAAACACACATCCAAACACCCCCTTAACTCTAGCCTCCCCTCTCTTTAGTAAAAGGAACAATATTGAGACAATCCAACTAAAATGTTGCATATTAAAAACTTGGCCAGCTTTCAGGAGCAGCTATCTCTTTTGAGGACTCTCAGTTCAACCCAATTAATTAACCAATTAAACATACTAAGTAATATTTCATAACCCTTATTTAGAGAGTTATCTTATTGGTTAGAGTATTATCATATTGTGCCCTATTTAAATCATAGATGTATCCACTCGCTACTTATTCTGATTATGGAAACACCCGCATTGCCTGTTTTGCTAATTTACCTTAAATAATGTGAAGCTAACAGCATAGGTAAGTTAACCTTAGGAGTTAGTAATAATCTATGTGGATACCACCCATGTATTCAACTGTTTTTCATTAAGGCAACACAAGTATACATCTAGATTCATTCACACCAAAAGCTATTTAAGAGAAACAGAAAAGACTAAACATCCTTGCATAGATCTATCAAAAAGCAAAGAATAAATGTAACGAAAAACTATAGTAGTGTTGTCATTATACAAGATACAAACCTGCAAGCTTTCTGCAACTTCACGATCATATGAATTTGAGTCCCTAGAACCTTCTGAAGTAGACTTGGACATAAAATTTGGCTTGAGCCAGTAGGGTTGGGAGGTGCTCAGGAGTGCATGCAGCACCAATAATAGACGATCAAAGAGGCTTTCACCCAGATCAAAGGTAGCAGAAGTTGGGTTAGAAAGATTTGCATCCTCATGAACAACCCTACTTCCAAGAAGACGAATGACCCCTGAAGCAAGCATGTGCCTCATGTTACGAAAAGATGGCTCCCTAACAAATGAGTTGCAAACCATGTAAGTACCAAAAAAGTGTTTTCAAAGGTGAAAAGTTTACAAACTTCTTTCAAAGCTTACAAATAGAAGAGACATGCAAGTCCAATCTATTTTACAAAACGAGGCTTGTGTTATTCAACTTTTATGTACAAATGGGTCAATACAGATTGCATTTCATTAGTAACAGTTGAAATGGGTAAAAACAATTGGCCAAAAAGGATGCCGGTTGAATGGTTTACAAGTCACCCAAAACATCCTAAGTTGCTTTATTAGAAAAGAAATGAATCTTCATTAGTGGATACTTTTTGTAACCATACCAAATAAATTAACAATTTACATAAAAATATGAAAATATACAATAAAAATTGTCCATGGGTTAATGCAACCAGTTTTGAGCAGCTCTCGAAATGTATTAGTTCCTACCAGAACCTGTTTCACAACCTACTCTATTAGAAATTTACGACACCTGATCTAATAATATAACAATAAATGTGAAGTAATATAGAAAAATGTCAAATTATTAAGACAAGCTGAAAGGGTATAACACGGCTAAAATGAGTTTAGATGTGTCTAAATAAGTCTTTAGGAGAGAATATTAATTGAGCATAGAGTTTTATAAATTTGAGTAACTCTGTTATAGAACTGTGAAAGGCCACAGATTAAGAGGATTTGTCTTCATTTAATATACTATCATTGTAATGAGTTGTCACTATGGATCGCTGCATACATACCCATCAGCACATATCACAGGAAGTAACCTCAGGAGTAGCTGCAAACGCAATGACATCGAAGCCCGTAAAGCTGACGGGGAGGGTAGCATCATTTCAACAGGCCCCGCAGAACGCCGGGCCAATCCAGGACTACCTCCTCTTAAACCCTTACGGGTATTCACTTTAGTAACAGGTCCTTCAAACCCAGAAGCAATGGGACCCACCTGTTTATTAACTCCACGAGTAACATTACTTATCTGCTGCTCGATATCATTCATCTGTTTAATTAAATCAGTAGCAAAAGTAACCCGTGAGTCATCAGAACTTTGGTCAATGCACGGAAGAAGTAATTCCACTAATGCTTTCTCAGTCATGTGCTGTTGACTAACTATAAAGGCTTCAACATCTGAGACCGGACCGAATGTTCTAGAAGAATATCGTTTTGTGTCAGGACCGTTCCCATTATCAACCACCTCCCCTTCTTCAAGAAACACCGTCTCAAATTTTCTCTTATTTCCTCTTTTAATGGATCCAGGCACTGCAGTAGAATTACACCAACCCCATGGTTTTGAATACTGAATCTTCGTTGACAAACCTTTGCTCTCAGCTATATTAATTAATCGTTGACGAATTGATTTTCGACCAAACAGGACATCGTGACCGCTTAGGAACCATTTAGCTTGCAAAAGTACTTCAACTTCTAGTGACCTCCCTAGAAGATGCACTAGCTCTGAAAAAAGTGAAGCAGCATCAGGTCTGACCAGCAATCGGGTCAACACCATCTGAATGAAGTTATATTCATTCTCAGAAGTCACGATATTTTCATTATTTGGTGAAAACGAGCTTAATGCTTCTACTAATGAAGTGTCACCAGCTTCTAATTTTCCAATCAGGGCTTGTTCATTTAACAACAGCCTAATCTCAACCCATTGCCAATGAAATTTTGCTGGCTGCAAAGTGTCAAGAATATGCACAAGCTTATCAAGAAGCTTCATCTCGTTTAAATCGGTATTCCCATAAATCCGATTCCCATCATCATGAGAAACAATGTCGTTTGGCAATTGACAGTCAATAATAGAGTTTAGAAAGATTCGGGCTCGCAGAGGGACAAAAGCGGTAATATTTGAGTGCATATCAGGCCCACTCAAGTCCAACATTGCAGCAAACTCAGAGTCACTGGTATCAGCAGCTACAATATTATATAACATACCACATTCTCTCAGGCATACGTCACGAAAAGGCAAATGTTTTATGGCATCGTTGATAGCTGATGTTAAAGATTGAAATAATTGTGAAATGTTATCACGGGCCATAACATTTGCATTGAGAATAAACCGTTTCCATACCAAAAATCCAAAAATAGCAAAAGCAGGTGGAAAAACAAGGTTGATAGGAAGCGTTCTTTGGATTCTTGATAATGCTACAATAGAAGATTCACCCAAAAGCTTGACTATAAAGCCATCAGAAACCGTCCTGCAGTTCCCAATAAGAACCCTAAACCAATGAACCGAAACTTCAACCAAATATCACCTTTTAAATCGCCTATAGATCGTACATTTCCGTTCGAATTAGACCGTGTACTCCTTACATAGTGAATCGCATTTATCCCTTCTTTTAATCTAAAAACAGTTACCATTCGTTCAAGGCTAGCAATACCCTGAAGAACAGCTTCAATGATAAGTGCAGAAATTGCACCTGTGTTTTATCAGCTTTTGAAAATGCCGGGCTTTCGTTTGACATTGAATCATGGGTTTCTGGAGAAATTTGTAATCCACGGGAAGCTTTTGGAGGGGAGAAAACTTGGGTTAAGGCAGACGAAGCTTCAGTTGCAAGAGCAATTTCAAAAACCCGACTTTGACGTTCTCCGAGGGCATCTTTTAGTATCGACAAACATGTGATATGGACCCGTAGAATGTGTCTTGCAAAGTTTAATGTAACCGGAGTTATTTCAGTAATCTTAGCAATCAACTGTCCTACATTACTAACAATTGCAGAAACAGCGAACGCCACTAAAGTTGGGTCACCTTCTTGGGCTGCACCACCTGTTTGTCTCATGCAATCCAATAGCCCTTTTACGACCTGTTGGGCTATCAGGTACCCATCATCAGATTTTTCAACAATAGGTTTTTTCATTGGGCCGCTTGTAAAAGACTTCTTTTCTTGACCATAGAAGGTGGGAATTGCTTCATCTACAAGCCTTTGAACTGTATCCCGCATGCTTAATCCAACCCTTGAAATACGAACACCGCTTATTTTTTTAAATAAAAATCATCAAAATCATCAACTCCTGCAGGAACACCAAGTGGGAAACCAAATTCTCCATCTGATGATCTTCCGGATTCAAGTTCCATAACTAGTCTTTTATCAGCAGTAGTCTTAAAGTTTTTTATCCAGTCACCAACAGTTGCCACATGGCCATATTTCTTTAGCATCTGGCGGGCAAAGACTAAAGCTGCTGAACCAGATATCCGTCCATTGGAGGCCATGACTACTGAAGCACGATGCATCATGGACGATAATGTTTCGGGTATAAGATCGGCTGCAGCAAGTATGTTCTCATACCTGCACAAAAAGGTTTATTAAAAAAGGTAAGTGGCAAAAACTTAAAGGAGTGGGCATGCAGACACCAGACCTTTAAAAGGTAACACAAGTAGATACTGTTACAAACATATAGAGGTAGCAATGTTGATCATTTACTCATGAATGGCTCAATTTAGATGGTGTTGTTTTTCAAATGGGCCAAACCAATATAAATTAGCAGAGTGAAATGTGTCAAAAAGGCCATTCGTGTCGAACGAGTCAGTCATGTCAAATAGGTAAGCGTTGCAAGAAGTCTAACTTTAATACATAGAACATCACAACCCCCAAAATTGTTTTATTCAAGGATTTAGAAAATTATTGTAACAAAAAATGTTTCTGCAGTCATAATTACCTATATAATTTTATTTCATATATAGAAAAAAATTGTATATTTAGCCCAACCAGACCCGTTTGAACCTGCCAGAAAAGGCCTTTTTTCAACGTGAACATGTGTTTGATCCATTACCCAACCACACATATTACCACCTCAACAAATTATCGACTGTTAAGAGAGAGAAAACCTTCTGAGACATGACAAAATAAACGTCTCTCCAACAGCACACAATTGATTTTCGACATTCCTTGGTACAATCATAACATTCCTTCCACCATGAACCGTAGGAATTGGGTTGATAGGAACTTTAGGCAACAACCAAATAAGAAACCGGGCTGCAGAAACTAAATCATCGCAAACATCCATCAAGTACAATATGATGGACAATTCATCTTCACCAAGCTTCCATTTAGCCAACCCTTTATCATCAACAGGAGACGAATTCCTACCAAAATGCCCAACTTTTGGTGCAGTATCGGTGATCTTACCAACTTCGTCAACAAGCCGTCTCACCATACCCATCAACCACACCACAACAACCCGTTTCTCATCTAACGGTGCCCGTTTAATAACTTTCCCAATAGAAGAAACATCCCCCAAATGAACAGTTCTGATTGAATCAGTTGTTTTCTGAACATCGTTATCGTTACCATTACTGTTTCGATGGTTAGGACAGTTTACTCTACTATCACATACATGACTGGTAGATGCACCCTGGCTACCCTCGATTCTGGCAGCGGCTAACTGCGCCAGACTTGAAGTCTTGCGGACCATTTTTTGTCTGCCTCTTGTCGCTTGTTTGACTGGTTTGACCGGAGGCTCAATTGCTCCAAAAGACTCCATCGACTTAAGAGTAAGACCCTTCTTAACCCACCAAAGGTCTTCATCATCAGACAGATATGGATTCTTTTCTTCTACTTTTTGTCTCTTTACTCGTCTACATTCTTCACATCCAGGTGTTCCTTCACTGATGACCATTGGCCCAGTAGGCTGTTTAACACCCTGGGACTCATCAAGACAGTTTCCAATAAGGGTAGAATGGGTATCTGGGAAATGGAGGAGGATAGAAATAGAATTCATTAGTTCTTCAACCTTTCTATTGACATTTCTATTCGATGACGGATCAGATGCTGGTGATGATGATGGAAGTTGCCACTGGTCTTTCATAAACTTTTGATGTTTTTGCTTATATGAAGGCTGGTCAACAAGTTCACGAAGCAAGAGGCGCCTTTCATTTGAGTAGATATGCATGGCTTCAGATAGAAGTGACATATCAGCAATTTGTGCTTCTTGGAATGCATCTTGAATATATGAACAGGGAAGATGTTTTAAGAGTTTATAGTGTATCCTCTTTCGATCGAAGTCAACCATAGAGTCATTTGGACCCATGATTCCACTAACAATAAGTTCCCTCACATATGCCTGAGGATAGAAAATACCCGATCGAATAAGTTCATTTATAAGTAATTGAACACGTCTAAACCCTTCTCCATTTTGGGCTTCGTGTTGATCAAGCCAACACACAACAATATCATGTAACGGGCCTGGACTTTGGAAAAAATGTGACAGATCTTTGACTTTTCTAATGCCAACTTTTGACTTGCTTGAACTTTGTATGTTTCTCATTTTCATCTCTAGAAGCCGAGTGGCAACATATATCTGAGAAAAGTCTCGTCTCCCGCTGAATTTAACACCATGGGGCGTGCCCATTCGAAAATCCCGAAAATCACAAGTGGCCCACTCACAAATTAAAAATACAGAACACACAAATGAAGACCCTATTGTACCAATCCACTTAAGAGATGAGCGTAAATACAAGCTGGCATCAGTTATCCACCTTTTGTCAATAGTTTCATCACAGAAATCCTCAAACATACACTTGTAAGCAATAGTAATATCTCCATGTATAAGGGCTTTATCTAACTCACGTACAACTTTCGCCACGTTATGACCTGAATTGCCCGGCTTTGCAGCTCTTGAAAGATCGAACGCACATTTCTGAATAGAACAAACAACCGAATTAATGGATAACTGCTGTTGAACCTTATTCCCACCTTCCCTAGTTACCCGAGTGATTAAACTACCATCACTTGCTGCATTTGAAACGACACAAGATGGGAGTGGAAAGCAATTTAAGGCAACAAAAGTATCAGGAACAGCAAGTATTAAATATCGAAGAATTTCAACCAAAGCAGAGATAGTGTATGCCCTCCTAGAGTTATCCACAAGATCTGAACCGCCTGGAGCCGGTTCTTGGATAAATCGAACAGCTATTCCCACAAGAGTATGAACATAATTTTGAGATAGAACTATAGTTTCTATAACAACATATATGATAGGCAATAGCAATTGCAATATCACAAGTGATTCCTTCTCCTGCAAGTGATAAAAAAAATGAATGTTCATAAGAGTGATGGAAAGATGCAGAGGTAGCGAAAGCAAATGTTTTATCACTAGTAAGTCAAACAAATAAAATAAATAAAGGAAGTTTGTCAAGAAATGGTCCAAAAAGACAAATGGATCAAAATTCACCCTAAGTTTTTAATGCATGATACAGTGAAGATTATTTTATTCAAAAAAATTTATTATTACCAAAATAAAATAACTTTTAATCACATTTTTTACTCACTAATTAACTGTTATTTTTTAGAAATTTTTGGAAGGAGAAAAAAACAACATGGCATGATCCAATCCATAACAAAAAACCCGTTTTGACCCAAATTTGTTTTCACCCGCTACCTAAACGGCCCATTTTGCCATCTCTAGAACTGAATAAATATGCATGCATACATACATACATGTA
The DNA here is from genome assembly GCA_025506515.1 of Flaveria trinervia. Lineage (NCBI taxonomy): Eukaryota > Viridiplantae > Streptophyta > Magnoliopsida > Asterales > Asteraceae > Flaveria > Flaveria trinervia. Next base: position 669,332 of record CM046454.1, on the reverse strand, counting down.
TATGTGTATGTGTATTGTGTGTGTATAATTAAGACTCAAAAAATTACCTGCAATTGGTTCAGAACCCAGTCAATGATTAAAGAAGGATGAAGCAACCCTTCTGCATAGTGCCACTGTATGATTCTAACCACATACCACCATTTAAAATGTAAGGATGGTTCCTTACCATCAATCGTCAACACCGGGTCATTCTTGTGCTGGATGGATCCACCATAAGCAAACTGGGGTGATCGATCCTTAACATGGAGGGTAGAACGGGAATTATTTTTTTGAACAAATTCATCCAAAAGATGCTGTAAATACTCGAGAACATCTTTCGTCCACTGGTCTGAGCGGGAAAACCGAGTTTTATCATGTGACCCAGAAGATGTACTAGAAGACCCAGGTCGAACCTGCAAAATAAACCATGATCTACTACATTCCAATAACAAAAAAGTAAATAAAACCGCCAACCAAAATGTTACATATGAGATAACATGTACCTGATTAAGATATGTTACTTTGATAAACCAAGTTGCCCTTAGAAGTGGTACATTGTTTCTAATAAGAACTTCAAAAAGCGATTTCCTTCTATAACCATGAGGAACATGATCCGCCAGTGACCGCAGACGCTTATGCTGTTGGGACAGACCCTGTAAATATCGTGAACATAAGCTTTTATCGGTGTGCAATGAAAGAGCTTTACAACTAAAGATAGTATGGTAATTACAAATTATCACCATTATCAATTTTTTAGAGAAACTCCTTATCTGATCACAAAATCTGATATAACCAAATAGCAAATACATACTCAACTAAAGATAGTATGGTAATTACAAATTATCACCATTATCATTTTTTTAGAGAAACTCCTTATCTGATCACAAAATCTGATATAACCAAATACATACTCAACTTGCCTGGAAAACCCACAATTAACTATTGTCTATTGTGATCTCAAAACTAACTGATTATTTTTAATGCAGCTTTTAGTTAGAAAAGCAAAAATGTAGTAAAATTTGCATGTAGGTAAAACAAGAATGACAAACATGAAGCAAAACTGAAATAGATGAAAGTAAACTGCCAAGTAACATAAAAGCAAAGATGAAAAGGATTATATACAAAATAAGTTATACTTTATACTGAGTACTGAACTCAAAGACAAACCTCAATCCATTTCTTCCGAAAATCTTCACTACTGGCTTTATGTTCTGGAAAAACACCAGGCTTACTTAACAAACTACCAGTAAGAGGGACTCCATAAACTTGACCAGCCTGCACACATAGTTACATAAATATACTTCAAGCCTTCTATTTAATATTATAAATGATGAAATAAGTATATAAAAGGTTAAGATATACAGATTGTGGTATACATCATTGATGGAGCATAATTAATACAATGATACCTTGCGTTTTTTAGCACGAGATTCATTGATTGCTCTGTGATATTTTCTGATTGCCTACAGAATATCATGATTCCTCATGTTAGAATAATGTGAAAACTGAATGACCTTATTTATAAAAGGTTTACCTCCTTGCACTTCAGAATAACAGGCTTGGTGAAAGCAAGAATCTGTGATAAAGATATCTCTCTAGATTCCTGTAAGAAAGTTCAAAATAAAAATGTGGGTCACATATAGTTACAAATAATTATCGCATCACTGATATATTAACTGAAATATGCAGATGACATGGAATTTAGGTAAAAGAAAAATCCATTGTAAGTATCAAATTGGTAGCGTTTAAAGCCAGACTGAAAAACATTTAATTGATTGAGAATTCATATAGCTGAAGGCATGCGCTGTTGCTGACTACCTAAAAACACTAGAGAACTTGAACATGATAAGAAAAGTAGAAATTAAATAACAAAAGCACATTATGCAGACATTAACTTATGGGTTTCGACTGTATAAACATTTTTAAAGCGTACCTCAAGCCCCTCAACTGTCTCTCTGTATCCAGCAAGCACATAGTCCTTTGTGAGTGTCTCTTCAGGACAATTTGTAGTTGGAGGGTGAAAGTCAGGTGGTGGAAGCCTGATAGCATAGGGATAATTAATTCGAAAACAATTAAACTCTACAACACTAGTTATGCAAGAACCGGTTCAGATAAAAACACATGCTGCTAATATCAATATAAAAGATGAATATTGCGGAAGTACTTACCGTGATGACATTGCAACAAGGAAAGTATACAGAAATTACCTTGAATTCAGCGGATCTTTCTCGCACCTCAATTTGTATGGTGCAAGCTGTGAAGTGCGTCTGGAAAGCAAAAACAGAAAACAAAACAAAATTACGTCACTTCAATAAGCTTCTCATGTACAGAAAAGACACCTGGAAAACATATATTATGCAGAAGAAAGATATATGTAATATATTTACACATGCATAGTGCATACACACACATATATAGATATATACCGATTTGATGGAAAGCTAGCTGAATGTGCAGATGACTCAGCTCGAGAAGTATCCCTGCTTAATGAGCCACCAACTGCACCGTTATTGACTGCACTAGTGCAGTTGGTAGCATGATACCTTTGCATTTCTCCAAACTATGACCCGCATACTGTCTCCCACATTGAACCACTGCAAATTATCATGTTAATAAAGTTGCATTAGATACTGCAAGGTGTTGTCTCTGAATATGAAAATTATTTTTAGAGCCATCGACAAGCATTTACTCATTAGATGCATGTAGGCACACTATGGATTCCTTAGAGTTCCATAACAAGCATATTTGTGATACGTAACTAAACTTCCATTGTGAAACACAAGGTTGACTGATGATATAAATGATGAAATCTTGTTGGAACTACTAAGATGCATGTACGCACACTATGGATTCCTTAGATTTCCATAACAAGCATATTTGTGATATGTAACTAAACTTCCATTGTGAAACACAAGGTCGACTGTTGATATAAATGATGAAATCTTGTTGGAACTACTAAGATGCATGTACGCACACTATGGATTCCTTAGAGTTCCATAACAAGCATATTTGTGATACGTAACTAAACTTCCATTGTGAAACACAAGGTTGACTGTTGATATAATTGATGAAATCTTGTTGGAACTACTGAGGGAAGAAATTTCAATAAGTGATTCTGAAAACAACGGTTTGATGCATTTGAAGAACTATCATATTGCTTATCTAACAACTTAATCTCATTCCCCTTTGTTGCCTTATATATAATCAAACATAAATCCTTATAAACTTAAGCATGTCATTTAAAGAACACAATGCATTCATTAATAAGTTAAATTCCATATTGCGGTTGCTGAACAAACTGGAGTTAAACATCATATCCTGCCCAAAAAAACTCTTCATACTGAAAAGTATAGGAAAAAGGGAAATTGACAAAAATAGGGAGGAAGACATAAATAGAAAAAACAACACGAGAAGCTTAACCTGTAAGTTACGAATCCTGAATTGGAAACTATTTAGTTCATAACCCCACACGTGGACCCAGATTAAGATAAAAAATTTAACACATACAAAGACACAAAATCTTCAAAATGCAGAAAGTACAGCCTAAGGGCAAGGGTTCAAGTTGGTCAGAAGCATAAACCTAGCACAAATTTAAAGTAACCACTTGATGAAAAAACATCCATATTTGGCCTATAATTTAACCATGATTATAAGCAAGGTTTGGCATTATATCTTAAAAAATAAACACTCACCATAGTTTTAGTTACTTAACTAAGACCAAAAAACATGTACATGTCCTCTTCATTAACATTACAAAGTTCTATAGCTCATTAGTCACCGATTGCCACAAAAAACATTAATTTATCAATTAGATCACAGTGATCTTCAAATTCTCGTGATACACTATCAACTTTACATAATATGCTCTCTTCACACACTCCTAGCTCCAAGTGTACTCAAAATATCAGCACATATACAACATAACATTCAAAATAACTAAACTTTGATGGCCAAAAATCCAAATTCCACTCACGAAACGAAGAAATCGGAACAAACAATTGAGTAGCAAAACACGCATAAAATTCCATTACATAGCTGCAAATTAAGCGTACCTTTGAAATCAAGCACAAGCTTTACGAAACAAACCCTAAATCAAGTTCGAAACATGCAAAACACAGCTGCTGAAAGTTCGAAATTTGAGAACTAGGGTTTCTGAGGGCTGTCAGTAAAACTAGGGTTTTGAGGCTCAAGAACAAGAAATCAACAAGGGTAGACTGCAGGATGCAAATTAGAGATGCAAGATTATGTAGTAAATGTGAGTAATCCCATGAAATTGTTGAACAGATTAGGGATTTGAAAATTTTGGGAAAGACGAATCGTGTGTGTATATAGAGATGTATTAGATACAGAGAGAGGTTGGGGCTTTTGACTCTTTTTATTATTATTTTCTTGTAATTTTTTATTTTTATGATGATGACGATGACCAAACTAGAGGGGTCGAGAATGTAATGTTTGAATAAATGGGGGTCAATTAAGAAAGTAATAATAGCCCTATGGTCGTAATCGGATGGTAAAAAGCAATCAATTACTTTTTTACCGAAAGATTTGAGTTTAAACCTAACAAATAATAAAACGATGTAATAGTTAGGTTTAGCAAAAAATGATGGATTAATTTTAGAAATTTAATGATCATCTTTTCACTAGATGATAAGAAACAGTTGTTGTTTTAAAAGAGACCGGTATCTAAAATGTTAACAAATGATGTATGAAATGATTACTCAAGGTTTAGTAATTTAATGAAATTTATGATTAAATTCAAAATTATGAGTTTATTAGCTGTGGATTTTGATGAGTTTTTAAAAAAAGCTCTTATTAGGGTTGTTTTGTAACAAATAGTACAGAGGTAAACTTTTATAAATAATATAATGTTATGTTTTTTAGACTGAAATAATGTGTTTTTATTATTTAGTGAATATACTATATATGTATACACACACAAGAATCAATCACTTAAAACAATTTACTGGACGACCGATAGATCTTATGAAAGTATGAGGCTCGAGATAAGATATATACCTTAAATAACATATATTAATGACGCATATAAATACACTTTTATAAGTAATAAATTATTAGATATCCTTAATTAATGGATATCATTTTTATTAGTTATTGCATGCTAGATGGTTGTGTTGCATCTTTGAAAAGGTGTTTTAGTATATAAAAGTAGGCACCTAATATTATTTTTTTAAAAGAAATCTAATAAATTTCTAGTATATTATAATAACTATTGAATATATTTAACTTTAAAGAACAAGCCTGATGAATGATAAGCATAAGAATATAGTTTGTTTTGTCATATGTTACTACTTCAACAACCAGATTAATATATACATTAACATTTGTTATTTTTCAAGTAGCACATCTAATGTATCAAAAGCTTAGCCTTATATACGTTAACATTTTTTATTTTTCAAGTAACATATCTAATTTATCAAAAGCTTAGCCTGTAGTGTGTGCAATCGTCGGGCTCTAAAGGATCATATGTAACTAATCGTTCTTATCTTTACTTGACTATACTCCATGAAAAAAATAAACTTAAAGACGTAGTAAGTTCAGTGCATAACACGAAAATCACTAGCAAAACAACTATTAAGATAAAGCGATAGATTATTGTTTATTGACTTTAAGGTCATGTATACAAACCGTGGGAAACAAACTACCTCGCATAGTGTAGGGTAAAACAACATGCATCAAATCGAGAAGCGGTTTCCCTCCCCGAAATTTGTATACAACGTGAGCAAGTCAAACACATGATATATCATTTATATTATGAAAATACGCATTCTAAAATAGACAATCCTCAAGACTCATCAAACACCCACCCACATATTTCTATCCCTAGGCTTACTCATCTATTGGAGACCACTAGTATTAGTCGATAAAAGATAACTAGATAGTGTTATGGTGAATTGGAATCACATATTTTGTACCATCAAAATGAGAGAGATACACATTACTAACACGAACATCTATCCTCTTTATCTCATAAGTTCCTATCACTAGAAAAAACACATATATTACTATCATCGTAAAGTGGTTGTGTTCTTCAAGAAATACTATAATTACCATAAGGAACACATCCTAGTTGACAAATCCTTAAAATGATTTACCGACGAAACAAAGTTTGTTTAAATTACATAGGCGTGTTATATGATTGTATAAGATTTTGAGAAGCACTAATATATGATTATAACCAAACATGAATCATACACACACAACTTATTTTTATGCAACAAACAATTTATCACATAAAAATAACATTTTAGCATATAACCTTCTTTACCTAAAACAATCATCTCAACCCAAGTGAAAAACCGATATGTAAATCCTTGATCATCATGAATCCAATGAAACAACACAAAATAGCAAAAAGGATTAGTCAAAATACAATCTAATAAGTTGCATTTCCTGTGAGGATCAAATGGACTTTGATGAAATGTTTTATATTTCTAACCCATAAGGTCAAACACAGTATATTTGAATCGCAAATACCCATATGTGTGCACTTTAATGCCTTACAATATGTGTTTGGCAAGGTATATGTGATATCAAAAATATTTATAAAGCTAACATGTATGTGTGACTTTAATTGTTTTTGGAACATGTCTAATGGGGTCCTAAAAACATCCCACACTACTTGGATGACCCTTATGCATGAAACCAAAAAACCAAAACCAAGTGAACAATAATCCGTGAATTAGGGTCATATCATAGCTTTATGGATTAGGCACGTAACTTTAGAGACTATACATACTAATTTACGACCTTTATTCTTGATTTAACGATAAGATATAGTTTAGTGTTAAAACAATTCAACAAATTTATAAAATTACAAGTAGATATGATAGTTGTGATCTAAGTTTTTAAGTGTCGCTCTTGATATGTAAAATTGTTTTAAAACAGTCTACATTTGTAGAAACCCTACAAATATAAAATACTATTAACGAGATAATAAATAACCATGCTATAAAATAAATGATATGTACCACAAATTTGTAACCCCTAAACACACATAATAAAATTGTATAAGATTTTGAACTCGTATATTTTTTTCGGGACAATCATTAATGACACTACACCGTAAAAGTAAAATAGCTTTGCAAAATGAAGGTAACTTCTTGTTTAGTTTCTTTTAGAATGACAATTTTCTTTGATACTGAACCCAAAAATTTTAAACTTAAATGTTTAAATAGAGTAAATTACGCTTTTAATCCTTGTGGTTTGACGAAAATTACTATTTCAGTTCAATTATTTATTTATTACAATGACGGTTCAATGGTTTAAAATTATTTTTCAATTTCACCCCATCAACTAACAACGTTAATATTACTCCGTTAAAGTAATGTAAAATGACTATTATGCCCCTGGACTTAAACTGTTAGGTTCAAACTCCTCTCTCTGTTCTATCACCATCACCACCATTGTCCACTCCCTTCATACCATCGATTTCAAAAACAAAACCATACACATGTGAAATCAAAGAACAGTAACAAGGGGGGAATCTAGCATCATACAAATATTCACCTGTGCAATCGTCAATTGGGTTATTTCAGCTCACCACATGTCATTCCATCTACTTCAAATCAGAGAAGACTTCCCCTTATTAGCGATTTTCAGATCTGTAATCTATTCAAGGTGTTTGGTGGTTGGCAATGTAGATATGCTGGTGTTCGGTGGCGGCGGTGAAGCTGCGGTTGCGTTCGGTGGTCGGCGGTAAAGCTGTGGTGGCGTCGGTCACCGACAATGAAGGTGTGGTGGTGATGAAGTAATCCTAACGTTTATTCTCATGTGGGTAATTTGGTAAATTCACTTAAACTTACGGAGAGTTTCTAACGGTGTTAATGTTTTGGAAGGTATTGAAACTAAGGCTGAAATCATTAGACTATCACTGTAACAAATAAACAATTGAATTGAAATAGTAATTTTTGTTAAACCACAGGGACTAAAAGCGTAATTTACTCGTTTAAATAGGTTTCATCTCTACCATAATTGCAAAACTCGTTAGATGCTGTCAGGCTGATCCGGAAAGTTACGAGTATTTGGCCTAGTAAGTAGCGAGTGCTTGGCCTAGGCAAAAAGTACTTGGACCTAGTAATTATAAAAAAAATAATTTTTGGGGAATTGTAATAAGAAAATACTTGAATACCAGTATAAATCAAATGGATAAATGTTCACATACTAAAATATTTTTCAAAAGTAATATCCATTCGTTAATATTATAGACGTAGTAATCATTTAAATTTAATTTTTAATTGTATCTCTATAAAAAACAACAAAAATGATGAAAAACAACGAAAATCAATGGAAAATAGCAAAAATCCAAGTTGTTCGGGGTTGGATTGAGTATAATAAATTCCAAATAATGTATGACCGAGTTGATGAAAATCATCTCGACGCCTTGTCGAGTACCAAATACTTCCCTTGCACTCAATTGTGTATGCGAAGTTTTACAAAAATGACCTCTACCACGGGACCACACAACCCGAATGATGCAAAGTGAAAGTAACTAATGAGCATAATGAATGCGCAACTTTGATAAAATTTGTTACTATTTTCTAGAATATTGATCTTAAATTATAATAAGATCACAAGATTGTAACGCTTTAACAACCGTAACCCTTTTACCTTCTAAATTCAGCCAAAATCTCAAAACTTTAACAAATTAGTAATTGATTAAGGGCAAATACTATAAAAAACAAACACACTTTTAGTATTTTTTTATAAAAGTCACTCTATAATTTTTCGCATGTAAAAACTAATATATTTTTGTTTTGTCCCATTCTCAACAATTTTTATACATCAAAAACCAACATATTCTCTGATTTTTACATAAAAAACCCTCAACTCGTTTATAGATCATTTAACTTATGTATGCAACTATGTTGAGGGACTTTTATGTGAAAAACAAAAAGTTTGTCGGTTTTTTTTGTGCGGAAATTGTTGAAGGATTTTTACAGGACAAAATAGAAAGTATGTGGGTTTTACGTGCAAAAGTTATATAGGGACTTTTACGAAAACAATATATTGCTTTTTTATGATATATGTCCATTAATTAAAGTGTAGTCAGTGCATTTGTTATGCACTTTAGTTACTTCCACTCTGCTAGTTTGCTTCCACTTTGCATCACTCAGGTTTGATGATCTAGCAAAGGTAAATTTAACCCTTTAAGAGTTTAGTGTTTGTTTGTTTGTTTTTTTTCATTTTTTAATTATTTTATAACCAATAAATGGCTAAATGCTTCGTAAACGTTAAAAGTAAATATAAGAAACTAGTATCTATATATGTTTGAGCATCACACTTTTTAAAACGAAAAATGGGTTTGCATACATGTGTATCCAATTTAAAAGTTTGAAAGAATGAATCTTGAGACAAAAATCGAAACACTTTTTGATAACAATACAAAGGTCAAAGTACAAGAGAACTAACAATATTAGATAACCATATTAATAGAAATTTAAATTGACCATATGCCAAAAAACTTCCTAAACCTCCTCCCACCCTAATGTTAAGTACTAACATAATTATGCCCATAGCTTATTTCTTTTATGTTTATATGAAATCTCCAACCCTAAGCAACAATATAACAACAGTTAATTGTCACTTTTTTAAAACATTAATAGCATACGAGTCAGTTGTCACCGTCCACTAAAAAACCACCTAAGAAATGTCACATGGAACATATGACTTGCACAATACATTTGTATGCTATAAAACATATAAACAAACATAAAAAACAACAAACAACATTTGAAAACACCGTATGAGTTATAACCGATGTAAACCAAAAACAATGATCTTTTTACAGATATAATGATTTTGGTATCATCATCAACGTACATAGGTTCCATGTTACTTGAGTCATGGATCATATGTGTTCCGGATATCAACTTAATTTAGGGAAAACCTCGTAAAAGAAAGATCCATTAGGATATGAGAATAACACTTGGTAGAATTAAAACTGAGTTTATAACCGGGTAAAAACTTAATATTGAAAGCTAGAAGGTAGAAAATGAGCGAAGAAACATTGTCAAACAACAATAATCAAACACGTATCATCATATGCTTTGATCATCTTAGAATATTTGAGTGTAAGAAAAAACTAACTTCAAGCATTATTTGAAGGGAAAACCCATTATATAGTCTTGTAACTACAACTACCATGTAAAAATAACAAAAAAAGAGGCTATATCAACAAACAACAAAACCAAACACATTCACTCAACACACACAAAACTCTACATGATCACATAATGTCATCTACATAGAGAAACCATCTACAATAGACCTTTCATCCCAAACTTTTATTTATGTTAAGTTTCAATATCGAAATGATCATTGACTAAACTCCAGAGGGTATCATCAATCATATCTTCAAAGATTGATTCATCGATCTCAAACACTATTTCTCTTGAGTCAGAACTAAGATCCATCCATGTTCTTGAGACTCCTAAATCTTCTTTACAAGCTGATCCAAAGAAAGAGGATAGTTATCTTTTAAATGTACTTCAATTCTTTCCCATACCTCATTTATCAGATTCGCGCCTTTAGGAACAGGTTGAATATTCATTTTAATGAATGATAACTGACGAAAGAAATCAAGGTAACAATCGCATAACTCTTTGAGAACTTCATTAGTGGAATCAAAGAGGAGTCGTTGATCGTGAGAGGGACGACTTGAAAAGATTTCTACTTCATCAAATAAAGATGAATCAAGTATTTGCATTGATGAAAGCCATCTTTTCTCAAATTCATCCCAGTTGAGATCAGAAGCTAGTAGCAAGGCTTCAATATATTCAAATGCGGATTCTTCATTTTCCATACAGTTTCTTGTAGATAATTCTTGATCTTCAAAATGAATGCGGAGTGGTTGAATTGCATATTCGACTGAAAAGTTTACCAGAAGTTAATTTTAGGAAAAGTGTCATCGTGTTTGTAAAGGTGGCAAATGGGTCCAAAGGGGTAATTTTGGGTGCTGAACTACTCTGTTCAAAAAATTAATTTTCTATATGAACAGTTAGTGTGAAATATGATTACATTATATCAATCCAGTAATAATATAGATTAATGAATACATGTATTTATGAGGTTTTATTCATTAAAAGTACATTTTGGGTAACTTCCCATCTGTTTGATTTGTTTCCTTTCAAGCTATTTTTCTTTACCCCATAGAGAAATAACATAAAACGAATCAACCTAATTATGAGTTGAAATTGTCACCTCAATAATTTCCTTAAATGGAAAGAAGAAGGGGGTTGCTCACCAGGTCGAGAGACGGTGCTTGCAGGGCTAATTTCATTGTCTGAAAATAGTGGCTCAAGAACAGATACAGGACTAGGTCTCTCAGTTTTATCGCTGCTGGTACTCTCAGGTTCTTCGATCTTGTGAGAATGTGAATACCCAATTGGAGAAGAAAACTCATTTTCTTCAGGTGAATCCTGGAAAACAGCAGAAAGAATGTTTAAGAGACTGTATTTAGAATAAGAACTGACATTCCTCTAAACTCCTATTTGTTCAACGGTTTCAGAGATTAAGAGTTTTTGCTTTTTCACAGGACTGTTGTATCACTTAAGAGTTTGTACACAGAGTTTTTGCTTTTTCACAGGACTGTTGTATCACTTAAGAGTTTGTACACAATGTTATATAATTTTTTGAAAATGAAGGACATGTAAAGGTCAGTGTACAGGCAGAATTCGGCTGAGTAAAATATCTGGCTTATAATTTAGGAACTATAAAACCTTTTTAAAATTTTCATTACCAATTTCAAGCATTGGGGAGATCTTTCTTCATCAGATGCATCAACAATCTCATCCATTCTCTCTGAAGTGCTACATGGTTCACAAGAAGCATCCAAAACCGTCATTTCTTCTTGGTTTTCTGGTTTTTCTATCTCTAGGACTCCTGCATAAATATCAAAATATATCAAGAACAAAAGTAAAACATATTGATACAAACTCTTTCACAAATTAACACCATATTTTTTTTCTATTTGTAGCAGAGTTGAGAATTTCAACCCATTTAATTATGAATGATTCATAACGGGTCAAACATGTAAAAAGAATGAGCTAAAATGGAAACATGTCAAATGGCCAATAGTTGCCCAAAGTGTGCTTTTATTGCTTAAAACTTCCTAAATCGTTTTATTTAAACAATCAGATTATTATTGAACAACAAAATCGTAATCATATCTAGCACACTAACTATTTATTACAGAAGTAAAAAAATGGACAAAAAGTGTTTAAGGTCAACCCAACTAGTTTTGACCTGCATAATAAAACTGCCCCCTTTTCCTCAACCAAATACCCAAACAATACGACCCACCCACTATTCCACCTATAATTTGTAGCATTGTTAACATTCCGTGTCCCCATCACAAATTTCTCATGTAACAAGAAAAAGGATAGAAACAATACCTTCAGGAGTCATATCTACCACCATAGAAGATGGAGTCCCTCCTATGCATGTATCAAGATTAACTTCATCAAGATCTTTTGGTTTCTCTTCAAGATTGACACTAACCGTGCATGGTGGACTATCGTTGACCGAATCAAAATTCCCATGATCTTTATCTTTTCTAGGACTGACACTTGGAGAAAGAGAGTTGTATTCAGGATATGAGAGAATCTTCCCTAAAGTTTTTGGTAGATTTTCCATCATCAAATCTGCCTCCTCATCACCACCACTTAGCATCTCTGATAAATGTTTCTTAGCTTCAGTGTAAATGTTAGTTATATGACGACTGGAACCAAGGTTTTCTTCATTTTCTCTTAGTTTTATTTCAGATTCTTTTAACTTTGAAACCCTTTCTATTTTTTTAGTAATCTTTCACTATAAAAATGGTCTCTATTTGGAGAACTCCATCCATTACTTCCTTCACCAACTGTTTTTTCATTACCTCGTGGTTTTTGTTGCTCTTTTCCAATAGCATTTCTAAGTCTTCTTTTTATTTCCATGAATGAAAAATGGGATGAAAATCTTTCACTATGAACATCATTTTCCACTTTGAATTGATTCTCAAGAGAATTAGGCTTCAAAATGACAATCCTGCTTAATGGCAAACTTTCCTGTGACTTGCTCCTTCTGAAAAAAAAGCTTCTGTGTTTTCGAGTCAAGGGTACGTCCAGTTTCGGCTCATTTCCTAACTGGTTTGACTTAGCCGTTGATTTTGCGTTTTGCTCTTCATTTGTATTAAGTGAAGCTTGATCTTGAAGAAGTTTCAAAAACAAACCCTTGTTAGAACTTAACATCTGAAACGTGTCAATGAGATCTTTGGAGTGTTTGGTTTCCTCTTGGTTTTTGTCACTTGATTTTTCATTCATGAAAACTTCAACTGCAGCATTCAGTTTCTCTTCAACAATAGTAAAAGTATGATTTTGCCCTTCATCAAGATCATGATTGTTCCTTCTCTGATAGATCAGCACGATCTCTTCATTAGAGCTTCCAGGTCACTATATTGAGACGTTTTCTGAGATGAATCTTGACAACTAATGGAGTTTTCATGATCATTAAAAGGTTCTTTTGAAACTTTTTCGTCTTCATCACCATTGGTTTGTTTTATGGAGTCTTGCTCACTGACCATCTCTTCTTCCATGAGTTCCTTCACACTTGTCTTTACAACATCAACTGTCGGTTTCTCACTTTCCGAAAAATCCTGAAAACATGTGAAAATTTTTAGGATCAGAAGTCAAATTCACAAAATTAAACATGCATTAACAATTTGCCTGAATCTTCAATGACTATAAATTTACATAAGAGAACGACAACTGCCCATATTAGAGGTGTCAAGATAGTCTGGTTGAGCAGGTTGGGTAACTCGTCATACAGGTTCTAGTTGAAACAAGTCATTTTATTGTACAGGTCAAATGAGCTGGATATGGTTAGCCCAACTATATTTTTATGACTACAATGTGTTCATTATGCTTAAAAACAATATTATTACAGAACCAAATTACATTTTTAAAATAAAACGATTTAGAAGTTAAATGCATCAAAATTGTACCTTGGAGGCTTGGACAATCTTCAACTCATTTGACCCATTCCCCTTTTTAGCTAATTTTTCGTATTTGACCCACTTAGTATATAAAACAACCCAAACCACACCATTAATAAGAAAATTGATCGAAATTACCAACTATAAACATTATGTCGTATACTTACCTCAATGCTTACATGCTTTTCTTCAGAACTCATGAGCGTATTCACTTCAGAGGTAGGATATTCAGAAGCTGTGGGAAACCTCATAATGTAAGTAATAACACATGAAAAGCATTAAAAATTTACTGAATGCAATAGTGTCTTTCTTTATTAACCAAACAAGATGCTCACCAACATCATCTTTGGTCACTATCCTTCTATCTGAAAGCAGTCTTCTAGTGGTTTGACCATGGCGAAAGTCAAAAATGCTAATCAATCCCCACATACAACCTGCATGATCTTTATTTTGTTGCCTTTGGCGTCTTTTTGATCTCTTTGCCATAGGGAAATGAGAGTTTCTCAAATTCTAAAAATGACACTATGCCTGATAACAAAATCAACAAAGAACATATAAGATTAAAAGATTACTAGATAAGACTAAATATCTCTATAGTCCTTGTGTTGTCAGTTCAAATCGTTACAAGAAACTGGTCAAACGGTAAAAATAATCGAAAATAGCTTAAGGAAACAAGTTAAAAGTTGCAAAACATATTGTTGTAATGTATAAAAACTCCTGAACCATTCTGTTAAAAAACTACATTCGTTGGAAAATATTTTTGGTCATTCTGACCCGCAAAAATATATCGAAAATAGCTTAAGGAAACAATTTAAAAGTTGCAAAACATATTGTTGTAATGTATAAAAACTCCTGAACAATTCTGTTAAAAAACTAAAATCGTTGGAAAATATTTTTGGTCATTCTGATCCGCCCAGTTTTGACCTGCCCAAAAATTGTCAGTTTCAACCGGTTACCCAACTTAGTGTCCCAAACAATGAGGTTAGCCTCATTGGTTGTTCTAGCTTCAAATGTTTCCCATAAAAAAAAGTAACTTTAATCCACCATATCTGAACTATGAGATTTTTACTGAAAAAGAGAGATTAACAACCTAAAAAGTTATAGATTCATGACATACCAATAACATAACTACATATTGTTTTTAACAATTCCTTACAATCACATCTTTGTTTTTCCTTTGACTATACAAATAAGATCCACAGAATTATATATAAAATGGTGGATGACGAAAACTAAACACCGTATATCAATGGAAAAGCCAATTAATCACAAGAATTTCAAAAAGCTTTTCTTAACTTCCTTCTATCAACCAAATCCAAAATAATACACACACATACATATATTCATGCTAAGATGACAACACCAAATCGATATTAATAGAACAGGAAAAATAAAAATTTTAAAACCTTAATTAAGGAATGCAAAATCTTGATCAATCAATTGCAGACAAAAGAAAGTACCTAAGGTTTAGATGCCTTTGATGATATCAACAAGAACCAAACAAGAACAAATGTGCAGCTGGCAAATGTTCTTGAGAGGAAATCAATGACATTCCAATTTCAAATTCTCAAGCTTTACAACAGAGTAAAGTTCAAGCAACTGTACAATTCTTTGGTTGGCAAGGAATCAAAACTTTTTCCCCCTTTTTCTCTCTTTTCACCCTCAAATAGAGATTCACATTCTTTGCTGTAAATTAACCCTAAACACTAAAACAGTTACAAATTGGTTCTCTTGCTTGATGCTTCATCAAGCAAAACCCTGATACACCAATGTGATGGGCAGTCAAATTACTTGCAGAATGTGATCATCAACACCTTAGAAGACATGCAATCTTACCTTTCAAGATTGTGAAACCCCCAAATCTTTAGCCTATAAGCAATCAAGATTCAACCAACATTTGTAAACAACCTAAACCCATAAGATTTCAAACTTAACTCAACGTGGGTATCTCAAATTCTCAATCTTTTTCCCTCAAAAATCAATACCCAAATGAAATTTGCGGCACATATGTCACCATCTTGTCGAAAATCACATAAAAACTTAAGCTTTATGCTTCAACACAGCTTACAAACAACGAAGATATCAATAAAAGATCAATACTCAGATGGATCACACATGAAATTCAGCTATTATATATAGAAAAAACGTATTGGTGTCCGGTGATGATGATGATGAATATAGACAAAAACGTTAAAAAGAAGGAAGAACAAATGGCGATGAAAGTAGAATTGGACACCTAGGTCTTCTTCATTAATGGCGTGGGCCCATCAATTCACCACAAACACACTCTGAACACACACACATACACAGAAGTTCATGAAAGAGAAATGAAGCTTTGGGAAAAAGTTTCCAATGCTTTCTTTGTGGTTGTTTCTGCAGTGATCACCAACGCACCTGTGACTCTGTCACACACTCACAGGCATCTACAGATTATATATTACACTTCGCAAACAACAACGATCATAACGTTTTATGTACGGGGGGGGGGGTATTGACTAATGTTTTAGGCTTTGGAGAAATATAATTTTTGTGAGGTTGAAGGGTGGTGGGCCTGCAATGGCCCGTTGATGTTCTTAAAATAATAAAATGTATTTGTAATTGATTATTATATGATAATAATAATGATAATTTATTATAAGTTTTCTATTTTTTTAGTTTATTGTCGACGGACCAACAACCGGTTTATCTCATTCTCATTTGTTCTTACTTGTTTATTTTTATGCTACCTTACTTATTTAGCATAACTACAGATTATGTCAGCATGATGTGTAATGTTTCGTGTTGCGGTCGTGACATTAACATGTTTAAATACTTAAAAAAACGTATAAAGTTGTAAAGATTCGGTTCTGGAGATCGAAAGATATAACATAGAAAATATAAAGGTTACCGACGTTCTTGGTTGATGTTGATTTTGTTTTTTTATTGTAGCAAAACTTTATCATTAACATATAACCTATAATGCCCAAAACATACTATATTCAAAATACAATTCTGTTTTTAACAAAATTTATGCAGTTACATCAAGAAAAAAATTAACAAGCATGACCACACATTACTGTTGTAAAAGAAAGTTAAATCATTGAATGAGAATTAAATTAATATATATTTAATGAGTTAAATATGTATATCATATGTATCACATGAGTTAAAATTAAAAGTTTAAAAGCTTAATGGTTTAAAATGGATATAATGTCGGTGGCTAAGCCACTGACCTTCCTATTTGTGCAATAATTTATAAATAAACGTATGAGAATTTTTTAAACTTGTTATGAAATATATTCCATTGTTTATTTTAAACGTGCACAAGTCATATGAACGTATACAAGTTAACTTCAAGTGACGGCCGCTGGAAAACACCCTCTCTTCAGATCTAATGTCACTAGATGTCATTTCGGATTCCCCCCTCTATTTTCTTGCAACGTCTTGCTCTCCTTATTGTTACTAACTAGATCCGTCTGTTTGTCTAGTGTGTGCGGTCGTTGGTTCAACCAGAATCCAAAACTATTGTTATTTACAAAACATTCATTACTATTTAACCTAACCGGTATATTGTTCGACTCTTGGTCCATTGCGTGCTTGAATACATGCATTTCCTAATTAATAAAAGACTTCACTAAAAATATTATTTATTTGGGATTCTCATTTTTAAAGAGTTGCCGACGCTATAACGAGATACCGACGGTTTAAGGAAAAATAATAGTAATGTATTCAACCCACAACTCGCAAGTCATAGTGATACGGACCCACTCACTCAACTTTATTTCTTTTGGGCCATAGACTATCTCCAAAGTAAAAATAAGGATGTAAAGAATATTTTAATTATTTTGCATTTTATTACTGTGTTATATTAATATACTAGGTTAGTTTTTATGTAATACACGGATTAAATAAATAAAATATTAAATAATTATTAATAATATTTATGCATTATAAATTCATGCTTGAAAGTAAAATATGATTATAAGTACGTATAAATATATAACTTAAGTAAATGAACAATAATATATTTTTCTTAAACTTTTATTTTATAAAAGATTGTGAGTTTTTATTTTTAAAAAGTGTGTTTTTAATAAGAAAATGTTTTAATTTATTAATTTATATAGTTTTTAATTTGAAAATGATATGAGTAATATTAGCAGTATTCAATATTATTATTAATAATATAAAGAAATGAAAAAGTAAGTATGATGAGATATACAATAGTTTCATTTCTTATTTTTTTTATAGATAGATAGATAGACAAAACACTCACTAAATAAACGTATTAAAGTTTAATGTAAAATAAACATGAATAGTTATAATATAATATTTTAACATAAACAATAATAAAATTATATATAGGTAATAATTTAATAAATAAAAAAATTATACCCATTTTTGACTCACTTATGTAAATAGTTTTATTTTTAAACATTCATTTTAATATTTTTTTATAAAATATTGTTTTTAAAATAATATGATTTATAATTATTCTGGTTGTTTTAATAAGATTTTTTTTAAAATCTTTCACATGTTTATAACTTTTTTCAAAACAAAATAATTTCAAAATATTATGTTGATTTTTTTATGTTTTATAAAATTTCATATTATATAAAACTTTAATTTTTTGTTATTTAGATTTTAATAAAAATTGTTATTTTAAATTTCCTTCATAAAATCTATTTTAAAAAATATTTTGATTTAAAAAAAATAAATAAAAGATAAAAGCATAGCAATTAATAAACTTTATTTGTAATAAACGAGAGAAAATTATTTTATATTTAAATTACTATAAAACTATTTTGAAAGAAAAATTGGTATAATTGTTAAAGTTGAACTTTATTTCAACCCACAACTCTCAAGTCATAGTGATACGGACCCACACATTGAACTTTATTTCTTTTGGGCCATAGACTCCATCTCAAAGTAAAAATAAGGATGTAAGGAATATTTTTATTATTTTGCATTTTATTACTGTATTCTATTAATATATATTTCTCCAACTATTTTTACTCTTAATTGCCTTAAACTAATTTACATAATGTTTAGGTTTAAACATGTAAATTCGATCTAAAAGAGAAATTTTTAAGTGGGCTAACCCCACATTCACAACTATTATATATACGTTTGTTGCTTATTAAACGGTTCTACTATATAAAAATTCCTTTGAAATAGATAGAGATATATAAATTAAGATATATAGATATCTAAACATGAAATATTTGTGGTCTTTTAAACTCAAAAGTTTATTTTTTAAATTACTAGAGTTAATATACATGTAACTATGTTATCTGGATAAATTATATAAAATCACAATTTGCTTTTTAGTATCCGACGCAAATCGTCGGGTTATTTATCAGAATCATTATCGTTGAAGTAGAATCAATTAATCTTCTAATATAATATTGAAAACTTATTCTATTAATGGTAAATTAAAATGTATTATTATTTTATATAAATATTTGCTGGTATATAATATTTCCAACATAGTATTTATTACAGAAAGACAAAAGCCCAAATTATCATGTTGGATATATTGTTATTTATGATATTATATTTGAAACGACTCTACTTCATGACCATAAGAAACAAACACCTAGTTTTCCACTTTCCATTCACCGTTGTTTTCCATTAACTACATGCCAACGGTACTAAAATTCTAACATATTTTTATCTTTTTACATAATAAAATTCTAACTCATTCTCATTTTTGCAGCCTAATATATGATAACGACGTTTTGCTAGGATTGTATTTTATCCACATACAAATTTATAATGATTTCTTTTTTATTTATTTTGCGTTATTGGGTTAGAATCCATAACCTTTTGGTTGTGAGACTCTACTCCTACCACTAGACCTCAACTCGATCCTCACACCATCAAATACAGTTATATTATTATCATTCTAAAGTAAAAAAGACATGTCGAACGTTCAAACTGTTACGTAATAAATTAATAGAGTTAATTACATGGTTATATATGTTAGTTTACCCGAATTAAATTAAAATGAACTTAAACTAATTCCTTCTAGTGAGAGTGGACATGACAGCGGATCGGGAAGGTGAGGTGGCGTTCTTGCCTCGTCACCACCCTTGCAGTACCTAGACGGGAGAGGGATGAACGGTATGTTTGTACCTGAGTTGCCGCATGAAGAGTGGTAATATACAACTACAAGAGCTCAATGAATAGCTCAAAAAACTAAAAATGATAAAGACTAGAAAGATAATTCTTTCTACATTATGATAGAATTGAGAAATCTAATATGATACTAACGTGAAAGAGAGAGTGTTAACGATGTGAAAGATTACACCTTCACCCTAACAAGTGCTCAAAGTACAAAATCCATGTGAAATTACTATTATACCCTCTTATTTGTGTGGATATGAGATGATGGGAGGCCCCTACGGGACACTTTGGTTCATTGATGCATGATGCATGATGTTTACCATACAATATCTTCATACACACGTAAACACAAGGTGGAATATCAATGGGAGTTGGGGATCAGGCCCATCCATCATTCACAACCAACATTTGTCTCCTAAGAAACCAAACCTAACGTAGCTAAAAGTTCAAACACTTTCATTAGTGGGATTTCACCAACCATTAACTAACTTCATATACATATACATATATACATATATATATATATATATATATATATATGTATGTATATATATACATATATATATATGTGTGTGTGTGGTCATCTTTGATTTCTACAATTATTATGATGGCATATGTATTTCTAATAGAAAATGAGGGAATTAATTGTGTCTGCGTGACGAGTTAGTTTCTTTTAATTGTTGGGTTGACGGATTGAATTTCGATGGACCCAAACATAATTTGTATATTTATTTGTGTCAATACCCTATATAACCTACACTTAACTCATACCACATACATCTAAACGGGTGAAAATGGTTGAAATGTCAAAACATGTTGTAAACGGATAGTAAACATATTGATGGATTGAAATTTTGAATTGTATATATCATTAGAATTTGGAATGTTTGACGAGTCGGTTTATTCAACTTGATATAACTCAAGCATGCTTTACTTATTAAACAAGCTATACATATCAGTCCAAAGAAAACTTGTTTTATTAAGTATGTTGGGTTGATTGACTTAAATCCTCATTATATTTCATATCAAATTCGTATTGTATTTCTTTTTATCATCCATACCAATCACTGCAAAACATAAGGCTTTCAACGATAGACACATCCCTCCATGGAAATGGTTGTCATCGTCAACCAGTAAACATTCCAAGGGAGTACCGATGGATTTTACCAAATGATCATTGACGATGACATCACCGAAAAACATTATAAATCCATCAATGTCATCATGACAAAGATGTTACCAATGGTTTAGCGGTATTCTTACCATCAATAGCAATAGAGTTCCTACCAATGAACGTCACCTTCCATCAATAGCAGTAGAGTTCCTAATGAACGTCAACCTTCAATTGTTAGGGAGTTAAGAGTTTGGTCCAACCCATGTCAACCGCATATAAACTTTTTGTTATGTATCATTTTGTTTTACAGTTAGAAGTACAAAATAATGTTATTCCACTAATATATTTTTCAAAACTAATAATATTCAAGATAACATAATTACGATAAAAAACACAATGAGACATTGTGTTATTTTATTATTGTGTTAGATTAATTAGTTGTTAATTTATTATTATGTTTTGCATATTAAAGATACACAATAATATTATTTCATCGTTATATAAAAAAATTTGTAATCTTAGAAAACACAATAGTAATCACAAAAACATAATAAACTAACAAAAAGACACAATGAACTATATTAAAACACAATGTTGAGATATGAGCTTAAAACATACAAGAATTTATTATCTTTTTATATAACAATACTTTACTCGTTTTAAAGATGTAAAACATTCGTTTATATTGTGTAATTTATATTAAAAATAATATCGTACATAAAAGTTATGAATGAAAAAGAAACAATGAACTGTATTAAAAACACAATGTTGAGAAATGAGCTTAAACATAAAAGAATTTATTATCTTTTTATATAACAATACTTTACTCGTTTTAAAGATGTAAAACATTCGTTTATATTGTATAGTTTATATTAAAAATAATATCGTACATAAAAGTTATGAATATTTTAAAAAAAATAAAAGAACTTGTAAAAGTCAACAAAAAATAATTATTATTAAAATATCACTCTAACAAACTTTTCCTTACAATTTCATCTCAAGTATTAATATAAGAAATTGATGGTTAGGCTTACTTTTTACATCTTCTAATTATAATTTTTTAAACATTTCGCTTATAAATATATGTGGTTGTGATATGACGTTGAGACAACAACATCGATGGTACATGCACCCGTCGCCTTGTACAAAACCATACATATATATATAACTACAATCCTAAGATATCCATCTAACCACCATAAATTTTTGTAACGATAAATATGCGATGTTGCTTCGAAGGAAATGTGTTATATTTTTCGGGCGCACCTATTTATGTCTCGTCTAGGACCACACCCTAACCATCTCAGAAGAAAACATATTAGTAGAAAAACCCATTGGTTCAACTCTGAGCATATTTAACTCTGTAAATGAACCGAACAAACACGAACATGAGCATATTCATGTTTGTTCATTTAAATTTTACCGAACACGAACACGAATACAAACACATAATCGAACATGATTTTTTGTTCATATTTGTTTATTAAGAAAACAAAAATGTTTATGTTTGTTCGTTAGTTAAATGAACATTTCATAAACATAAACAAACATAAATGAACAATAATAAAGAAGCATAACAGAACACACAAAAAACAACGTTAAATGATCACTTTGGAACTTTTATGTGTATTAGCGTAAATTGAAATCTCACTAAACTTATAAATTCTAGTATAAAATAATACACTTATGCTTCAGATATTAACACATAATACAATACCCTTTCATTAATATATTCATATATATAAATTTTTTTCATGTTCGTTATTTACTAAATAAACAAACTTCTCGTCGAACAGTTCATGAACGTTCGGTTTATTTACAAGCCTAAGCATATTACTCAAAATGAGACTTAAACTTATAACTTATTTTATATTTGCATGTCATAAGCAATGTTTTCAGAACTGGATCGGACGTCGAACCAGACGCCTTATTGGTTGGTGGTCGGACCGGTCGGACAGGTTGAACCAGATTTAACTATATTTTAATTATATTCATATATGTAGTTAATATAAGTAATTTATATATGATATATATATATATATTATAGTTATATATAAAACTTAACTATATTTGTATATCTAACACACTAGTTTATGGTTTAACACCCTATTTTTACCCATTAAAATAGAAATATATATATGAATCAAAAACGGTCCGGTTTCCGGTCCTACCAGCGGTTCGGGAAGAACCGGACGGTTCTACCGTTCAAAACCGATTCGTAGAGACCCGAACCGGCCATCGGACCGATCGCAGGTCGAACCGGTCGGACCGGCCAGTCCGATCCAATCGCGAAAACACTGGTCATGAATATCTCACCCTTAAACTAATAATCATTGCTTAAAAATAATACAGAAAACAACCACCTGTATTGAAACCATGTAACCACCTCAGAGGAATTATTCTCTGCATATAGATAAGACAAATCCAAAGGTATATTATATGTTATTATTCCTTTATTTGTATCATTAGATATGGCGTACTTGTCAAAAGCTTGCATTTATCCCATTAATTAATGACTAATTCATAAGGGGGAATCATCTACTTTTTCCTAATATAATACACAAATCATACTTTTTTTGGGTCACAAAATCAAGAATAATACTACTTTATCTAATAAATCTATGGTAGCAAAAATCTATAGTAGCAAGTAATGTTTGTATCCGGAAACTCTAATAAACGTCATGATATTATCTTTATACAACATAAGGAATGGAATTTTAACTTTTACTTATGCTACTAACCTAATTTTATAAAATAGTAATTTAATTTTATAAAATAACTTAATTCATTTTAAACATTTTAATGCACTTAAATTTTACTTAAACCATTTTACACATTTACCCTTATACCTTTTTCTGATTTTAAAATATACACGTTTGACCTATCAATAAAGATTAGTGTTTTTAATAAATAGCCAAATTCTCACGTTAGTAATGAATCACGCTTTATCTTTCCAAATATCACATGATTAAAAAATCAGTGTATATATGAAAGCAACACAATAACGTATATTTATATTCTTGTTTTGGTTTTTCTAAACTTTATAATGAGAAAATAATATTTGAAATGATGATTAAAGTACAAGTATAAGTGCTAATAACTTTAATGATTGATGATATAGAAAATGGCAACACACGATGGGATAATGACCGATTAGTTTATCATGGAGTGGGTTTACCTGCCAAGAAGATAGACATTCATCAACAAAAGCTAGCTTGCCACGTGTCAGATTATCAACCCTTTGATAATTCTAGTTTAACATACTTAGTATTATATTAGCTTTAATCAACTGTTGATTATGGAATGGGGACCATAGTTGTTAAGGATTCATCACCAAAATGTTATAATTTGGGCATTTTTCTGGTATGAGACAAACAAAATATCATTACTTTTGCCACTAATTTTGCTTTTTTACATAAAGCTAAATTGCATATTAAGACTACATTACTTGTCGTAATTTTGATTTAATAATGATTGCTTAGGTCCAAATACATCTATTAGTTGTTGAGCTTTGAACACAACAAATAAATATGTAAACCCTATATTTGTTTTTCAGGTATTACATATTGTTATCAGATATGATTGCTATGATTTGTCGATAAATATATAAAACTACCTCTATCTTTTGTTAAGTACTTCAATATCTTTCGCATGCTCAAATACATGTTGCCAAAACACGAGTCACACATGGCTTATGAAATCTAGAGAAGATAATAGTTTAAATAGGTGAATGAAAGAAATGAAAAAGAGATTATGACTCCACAATGTCAGACGATGGAAGATGATGTTTTTTTTTAATTAGGGGTAACTTTGTAAAATAGTAATTAATTTTCAAAAATGTTTCAATTAGTTAACTTAAGTTTTAAAAGTGTTCCAATTAGATCACTCAGTTTTTATATTTTATACAAATTAAAAGTCATAACATATTTTTTAGCATGTTATACCTTTGGATTCAGTTAGAAAATATTTTTTTCTATCTTTTGATGTTGATATATAACGTTGACGTAAATTTTAGACACTTTTTTATTTTTTCATAATTAACATGTTTTTTTTTTATTTTTTAATATAATTTTATATATTGAAAATTCTGACTTCCACGTCTTTTCCATCATTACTTCCTTGTCATAATAAAATTTGGTGGTTCAATTTGAGAAAAATATACATGAGTAACTAAATTATAATAATTTTTAAACTTGATTACTATTCTGTGATATTTTCCCTTTTAATTTATAAAGTTATACACGATAGAATAAGTATTTACCGAGTGTTTATAGGTTTTACAGATCACTTAGTATTATTTGTTTCTTTTATGTTCAAGGGAGAAAAACCATCCTTGAAAGCATTATTTGTTTCTTTTATGTTCAAGGGAAAAAAACATTCCTTGAAAAATGTGGCGACGTATCACATCAAATTAATTATCAAAACTCATAATATGCCATCGTTCTATCACTTGCCACAAACAAAGATAGATACACTAGCGGCACGAATTAAGTCTAATAGTAATCACTTGTTACACTTCAAAACATGATGGTTTGTATTTTCTATGACATCTTATGTAGTGTTGTTTCGTTATACGAATCAAACTCGAAGAACCCAAAATATTGTTTAATCGAATATGAATCGCGAGGGTTTTTATCTGAACCGAATCACGTATTTAGAATTCAAAAAAAAAAAATGAATCGAAGACTTAGAACGAAACCATCCTGAATATGATTTATTATATATTTGCTTTATACGTGGGAGGTGGGTTGGGCTCATACTAATTATTAAACATACAAGTTTCATGAGGCTTATATTTGGGCTAAATACAATGTTGGGCTTAAACTAAGATCCACAAAGTTCCGTTTTAATCATAAATCGTAATTAGCAAATTCGTGGCTACTTGGTCAGCACAGTTAAAAGACTTTTAAAAAACACCGTTCAGGTTCAAATCTTATTTAATTTCAGAAAATTTCACAAAAAATATTACCTTTATATTAACCAACCAGGTTGAACAGTTATTATATTTACCTCCTCCTCCTCCTCCTCCTCCTCCTCCTCCTCCTCCTCCTCCTCCTCCTCCTCTCCTCCTCCTCCTCCTCCTCCTCCTCTCCTCCTCCTCCTCCTCCTCCCCTCCCCTCCTCCTCCTCCTCCTCCTCCTCCTCCTCCTCCTCCTCCTCCTCCTCCTCCTCCTCCTCCTCCTCCTCCTCCCTCCTCCTCCTCCTCCTCCT